>VYXC01002162.1:76139-100697 GCA_013397175.1 Platysteira castanea | reverse complement strand
AAAAGGCAGAAAAGCAGTTTCTCCAGAAACTGGAGAATACAGTGAAATACACAGCAGCAAGCATACATTCCATCCCCCAGGACAAAATGGGGTAAACCTCCCAGGGTAATCTCTAAACCTTGTTGCTCTAATGGCTATCTTTATACCTTAATTGTTTTTACCTTATAGCTGTTGCTCAGAAGTTTCTCTCTTACCTATCAGACATTCAAGGTTATTCCTAACAAGCTTATACAGAATTCCCAACAGTACTGTGTAGGTATCAAATTTTTTTAATATCATTTTGCAGGAGGTTTGTTGGTTGGGGTTTGGATTTTTGGTGTTGGTTTGTTTTTTTTTTAAACTGCAACAGATTTCTCAGAATTCAGCAGAACCATGAGTTAATTACAGTTATTATTGTTGATAAGTGAAATAGAGCGTAGTTGGAATGTCTCAGTCTTCTGTAGGCGGCATAAATGTCTTTTGGTCTGGTGATTTTCATATCCAGAAACTCTCACTTTAAGTAAGGGGTGGAGTGCTTTATGGCAGCTTTGCATTTGTTGTAACAAGAAAAAGATACATAAGCTCTCTCTTCAACACACAGGATCAGCCATTTAAACACTAATGCTTTTCTTTCTTCATTCAAAGCATTTTCGCCTTGTATATTTCAAGTACAAAATAAAGTAAATGAAGAACAATTGTGTATCCAGTTCCTAAGGAGTGTCAGAGCTTCTGCTTTGAAGAGGTAGCTTAAACTAGACAAATTAAAAAAAAAAAAGTTTCACAGTCTGATTCTGGAAATAAAAATGCCTGGCATTCTCAGAGGATTATGTTTCTCACTCTATTCAAACCAGCAACTGGCAAACCTCTGTCAGTTTTATAATGGCTGTAAAATTTGGTCCTGCTCTGAATTTTGAGACTGATTAGCTGACACCCCTCCAAATTACATAGCTATCCTTGACTCCTGCAGTTTTCCTCTTGTGCTTAACAGTCCTTCCGTGGAACAAATTCAGCATCTCCCCCTTTTCTGTCCCTTCATCTCTGTTCCCTCCCACCCAACCCTTTCCGCCACGTGTTATGGGTCTTCTGTGTCACACTGTCCCTTCCTGCAAGGGTCATCTCTTCACACGGTCATTAGCTGACTTCCTTTCTCCTTTCAAAATTAAGGCCAGAACGATCTTTCCTCTGCTGTCTGTGGAGATTTGCTTTCAGAGTGCCAAGTTTTAGCCAGGAGAACTGTGACAATGGTGTTTTCATGGGCCTCATCTGAAACAAGTTTTCCAAGGGTTTCAGAATTTCAGCACAGATGTTCAGAAAGGAATCAGAAAGTTGGATGTCAGGGACATTTCTTATGGTAGCAGCAGCATTTTGCCCTTCCTACTTTTTATATAAATGATTTTCCTCCAGTAGGGTTTTTTTCATACCCAGATAAATTAAATCTTTATGACACAATGGGATGTTTTATTTTATCCTTTTTGCTTACTGTGTAACTCAGATGAGCTTCCCTTGGTAATATTTCTGATACCTTTTCTTCTCTGTCACTGCTGAAAAAAATACATGTCTATTGATAGGCATCAGTCAAAAATATTACTTTCTCCAACCTAAAATTGTAACAATTGGACATCTGTGGATTTGTACACCTAGATGAGAAATCCAAATGTTAAATTAATGTATTAACAATGTTTATAGTTTTATTACCCTGTAATTATATCATACCTCCCGATTGTTTTTCTTTTCATCCCTGTCTATAAAATGTAGCTGCCTGAACCTGTTGTGAATTTCTACACTTCTAGTGTTAGTCCTAGTGATGTTTTGCCAGGTTCAGTGGAAGAAAAGGCAGTTGTAGGGATGGAATTGTTATTCTGGAGGATGTTAATGCCTGCCAGCTATCAGATGGTGAACTAGAGACAGCTGGAGACTTGATTTGGCCCAGCAGCTATGTTTGGCATCCCTTCTGCCAAAAGGCTGAGTGGAAGGGGTCATTAAATGTCACCTTGAATAGTGGTGGCTGGGAAGTTACACCAAGGCTAAGCTGTGTGGTGTCAGGGATTTAACTGATTGCAATAACACAAGGAGAAGAGAATTGTCAGGGTCTTAAATGCAGAGTCCTCTGAGCACACTGCTGACTGAGATTTAATGCTTTTGTTCTCTTTCTGTTAGATTCTAGGGAAAAAAAATTCTGTTTGTATCTATATTTTTTCATCTTCCCAGTCAAAATAACTGTGCAGAAGTCAGCATACTGGCTAATCACGGAAGACTAAGATGAAACATTATCATTGTTTGATCGTAGCAATGGAGTCCTTCTGATAGCTTGGTGACAACTGAGACTGGGCTTGGCTTTGTTCACACTTGCCATGCAATTTCCATTTCATTATAAAACTCTATGTTCATGACATGGAAGATATTTTGTACTAGTTATTCCTTATTTGTTAATTTAAAATACCAACATGCATTTTATTTTTATTTTCTGACTGAAATTAAATATTAATAAATATTAAAGGATAGGTTATTCACTAATTACATTGGATGAGAGTCTGAGTTCTTTCTGTAGGTTTTGGACAGCAGTTTCTGCAATAAATGTGGCAAAGAGCTTCATGGAAAACAATCCCATCATTCACGTAATTTCACAGAGGCAAAGAAGCATTTTGCCATTGTTACATCTATCTGCTTCAACTGTCTGTGGGATGGAAAACAGGAGGGGTTTGGCACACAAACAAATCTATGCTAATTTTTAGGAGGACTACAAAACAATGTTTTCTGTGGAAAATAAATGCAGGGTAGTTGGGCCAATGAAATAACAGAGATGTCTCAAGCTGCAAGACTTTTAATGATTGTTTGTAAGCAACATTTTGCTTTTGTATTTCACCTGATAATCTCTGAAGTGTTTATAGGTAAGTTTTATAACTTGTAATATATAGTTCATAGAAGAGATGCAAAGCATTGTCCCATCAGATACACTTGCCTTCAGTGAGGACAACTGCCTCCAAGTGGGCCATGTAACAGAGCTAGAAGGTAAATCTCTGAGTTCTGGTTGAAATAGTATGACAGTCCTGCAGTTGGAGGATACTTAGCTTTCTGGATTGAATATGATGTTAGACATTCAGCAGTGGGAACTACAGAAAAACATGTAAACAGATAAAATTCCTCCTCTTCGGCTTCAGTTCACTTAGGGTGTTTTCAACACTGTAGTTATTGGCTAAGTTTTTCTACTACTACTCCTGAAACCACCTTATCATCAGCTGATCTCCATTTTAAGGGAGCCTAGGTCTGAATTTAGTGGAAGATCCTAACTGACTGGAGAACTGGGGAGAGTTCCAGCTAATGACTGGAAAGGGGTCATCTAATATATTACCATAAGCATGAATTGGTGTTGCTTAACTGAAGGAGCTGCAGCTCAAACTGTCTGTCAGTTTTGGCCTACTGTAGATGAGAGACGTCATCCGCACTCTGTTGGTGACAGAACCGCCACCTCCAATTCTTACAGCTGATCAGTGTGTTCTTCCTGATGCCTTTCAGGAATTACCCACCTGAAATTTGGGAATGGCAGAAATGAAATTTTGAGCATTGGGCAAAACTTCTGTTGAGAATTTGGCCATGGATGTAGAGGAGTTGTTAGGAATGACTGATAAGCTGGTGCATAAACTACATCAGGGGAGGGAGGCCACATTTTTTCCTTTTCTTTTACACCCTTTTCCCCAGACAGTCCATTAGACTGTCTCGAGCTAGGACATAATGCAGAGAAATAACAAGATGTGTGTAGCTATTTGCTCTCTACAGAAGACTCAGCTCTGACCTTCACGCAAATGGCAGAACTTGCACAGATCTTAAAGGTAAAATTTCCACTGCTACCTGTGGGAATTTTACCACGGGAAAGAGAACAGGTCTGGGCCCAGTATGTGAGATTGGTCTGTGTTTGCCAGGGGTTCTGTTGACGCTGAAGTTCCTCAAGAGAGATAACCACTATGATGGCCAACTGATACCTAACAGTGTCCTGTCTGGGCTTGCCTGGATGCATGATTCACTTGAAATGCTTTTTACTTTGAGTCAATTGTATGGCTTCTGGTACTGAAATTTTTAGCAGAGAGATACATTTTGAGATCTTTTGAACATGCAAGTAATTCATCAGGTTTTGGGGTCACAAACATAATCTTGGCTTGCCATGATGATGTAAATTTTCACTGTCATCTTAGAGGTGTTCTTCTTCATCCTTTGACTCTGTGTCTAATGAACTTGAAACCAAACATGGTAACTTTAAAAGGTGCAGCTCAGGCAGCAAGCTGCTGCTGCCTTGGCACCTCTACTCTTCCTCTGACAATGCTCCAGTCATTATTGTGGAATTTCCCCTCTTTCCTCTCATAGATGTGCTTCTTGGCCTCAAATCCATCCACACATTTTGCATGGGAGTTATTGTGTTTGCTCCCACTGGACTACTCATACATATTTTGAGAAATGCATGTGGTATTTCTGAGTCCCTGAAATCCTCTTACGAGGATGGCTACATTACCTTACCAATCAGAACAGCTTGAAAGCTGACAAACAGTGTGGCTGATGTACCATTACTTAGATTTTCAAAGCACTGGATTGAGAGAGGTTCGTTCCCAGAAAATTAAACAGATAAAAGGGAATAAACAGATCAAAAAGAATAATGTGGGCAGACTTCAGTACACAACTGGGATATTATGCAGTCTGGTTGATTCTTTGATCCACCTATCAATTGCCATGTTAAATACTGTTTATGCTGAGGACTAACATGAGAGATCTCCTAGTTAATCCTTTGCTGTTTCAAAGTCTGGAATGATTACTCAATTAGTACCTTGGTTTGCAGGACCGTAGTCATAACATAGCTTTTGTTAGACTTAACATATTAAGGGCAAGAAATGGATGTGTTAATTAGATATGAAGTGTATATGTAAAAGGGGCATAATTCTGGTGTTTTCTTTTTCCCAAAACCCAACCCCCAAATTTCATACACATTTATGTATAACAATGAGTGAATGAATTAACGTGAATGAAATACATCTTTATAATCTAATTTAACATGATTTTATTGCAATCCAAAATTTTAAAATAATGTCAGCTGCATACAAGTTTCTCCATTTTTTAAAATTTGTATAGGATCTTCTAGTACAATGCCCTTTGTGATGTAAAAAGCAAGAAAGAATCTGCCTTTCAACTCTTATGTTCGGAATGTGGTTCTAGGTCCTCAGTGTTGAATTTTGTACTCATGAGATTTTACTCATGCAAAAGTTTCACTTGAAATAAGTGAACGCTTAGGTGACTAAGGATTGTCCACATGGGATCAGATTTGCAGGACTGAAATTTTACTATGTCCCAAGCGAAAAACGAAACAAAACAAAACAAAACCATTTGAGACCAGTTTGCCCTATATAAGATGACTGGCTAAAATCTCTTCTCCATAAATGAAGATGTGCCTCCATAGGTATTAACTAGCTTTTTAAAAAAGTGTTTGGGGAGAGGTTGAAGAGGCGAATAGCCACTAAATAAAGCTTACTATTAATGTTTATTGGGAAATTATTACATACATACATACAGCCTAATTTTCATTGCTTTATTCCTTTGACAGGAATACTCAGAAGGGAAAAACTTTAGAAATATTTCCTTTTTACTTTCTTTGAATTTAATTTGTTTCACTGGCTTGATAAAACTGAGACCATGAACAAGAATCATTTCTTCCTGTTAGATTTTAAAATACACACTATCTTTATGCATTCAGATCTTGAGCCAAAATTAACTGAAGCCTACACTGAGATTCACATTTTCTTGAAGGGATTTTTCTCAGATTTATCAGTGGAAAACATTTTTAGAATTCTAGCAAATTCTGCAAATGGAACCCAAGCTGTGCTGCTGTAACTGTAGTGGTAGTTACTGCGTCCCCGGCAACTCCCCAAACAAAAAGGTTTAAGATGTAGTGACAGAAACATAAAGCTGAAAGTCCCTACAAGTTACTATGCTTGTGTAAATTGATGTTAAAAGCCTCCACGGAAGCTGATCACACACTGCTTTGGAAAACTTGTTTGACTGATTTCACACAGATTTTTTTGCTGCTAATTAAGTCAATCTCTTCTTTCCCGGCATGGAGAGCAATTGATCACTTCATTAAATGCTTTTTTACATAATCTCCCATCTCTGTACTTTTATATCCAAGTTAAACATATCCACTCATCTCACTTTTTATTCTATAGAACTTGTTTTCCCAGTCCATTAGCATTCATATTTTTGGAGTACAGTGCAATTAATCCCTCTTTCAAAGTCAGATCCAAGAAAGGATACAGCACTTAATCTGTAATGAATACTAGAATAATTAGCTTCCGAGACTGCCATATACCACTCCTCTGAATAACATAAAGGATAGGTTCCTATTTCTCATTCTTTCTAAAGATTCTATGCTGTGCTCCACCTCATTTTATATCTGCCATTTTTACTGAACAAATGCTTACTATATTAATTTGCGAGTTTCAACCAAATTTGACTGAAGAATATATAAGAATCCCTAGTTCTTATGAATTTTGTGAAAATCTATGTCTGGACAGGTAATAGAGAGCTCAGCTATCCTCCTAGATACAGACACCTGACAGGTTGGGTGGTTGGCATGTATGCTCTGTCCACTCTGTCATTGCAAATCACATCTGGCTTCCTCTTACATAGGCACATGAGGCAAGAAAAGGAGCATAAAGAGATTTGAGAAGCATGAGAGCATATTTTTGGGGAAAGCTGACATTTAGGAAGGGATAGCTGCAGGTATTGATTTGGAAGAGGCTAAATATGAGTTAATATTTCATTAGTTCCACCACTGACAGCAATTTAGAGGTGATTTTTGTTCATTTGATTTTGCACGCGGGTTCAGTTGTTTGTTTGTTGTTCAGAGCTTTGACCTGCTGGCTAAAGCCATACACTGTGACCCTTATATGATTTCCTGCAATTGTGCTACTGGATTTCTGGTGTTCATGCCTTCTTCCCAGGTGCAGTTTGCACTTGGAAGTATATACTCTCAAAAAAACCACCAAAAAGTTGGGGGGATTACATGGGCAACTGAAATGCAGTATTTAGATGCCCTTGATAGGAAGTTTCAGTTGCTATACATTATAGGATGGAAAAGAAAAATGTCGCAAAAAATTATCTTCCTATAGCCTCACTTTTTCCTGGAGGGAATCTGGAAATTTTTTCAGCAGCCGGAGTTTACCTTTCCCATGCTTTTATAAAGTTTATACTGAAATATTTAACACACAGCATTCCTTGCTTACCCCGTAAGTTATGCTTACTGCATGAAAACCCTTCTGCAATATGAATATGTTAGATTAGTCTGCTGAGACTTCTGTTGCCTTGAGGAGTGGAGCCAACTGAGTGGAGAGAGAGACTGACAATACTCTCACTACTTGTTACCATGATCACCTTTAACTCCGAGGTTACCTGTGCACTTGAAGTGCTGGTGAAGAGTTTCACTTTGTTGTCTGCAAGGGAGAGGTTGTCTGGACAGAGAATTTCAGCCTGCAAATCTCAATATTTCCAGAAGAGATGGCATAATTCAAGTTTTAACAGCTGCAATAATATCACAGTTTAGTTGATTAGCCTTGACATAAATTAACTACTGGTTCATGTTACTTATATTCTTCTTCATTTTCCATTCTTACCAACCTGATGCTGTACTCATAATTCAGACCAACTATAACACGATAAATGACAAAAATATGACTAATTCCAACTGTAAATATTAACATGTGCAAATGCTGTATATAGCTGCAATATTTGCATACAGTGCTTATGTGATATGCCAGAGTAGACAAAAGGTGCACAATTATTCTATTCATGGCTTAATTTTGGAATAATAATAGAACATTTCTTTGAGTTTTTGTGGTTTGTACTGTAGAAAATTGAAGCTCTTCCCTAAATACTGCCAAGCAAGATATCAGTTGAAGAGCAAAAGAATAATTTTTTTTTGTATGACTTGAAACAGTCCACTTTATTATATGAGGTGCTCAGTGTGGTGTGAAAATATCTGCACTTTTCATGTTCTTTGTAATGTCAAAGGTAAGTTCAAAGCATGTTACTTTGTTAAAGGTGAAACTCCTGTTTTTAAAAGAGCACATATTTGTCTGAAAAAATAACTTTGAAACCACCCATCATCCTGTCTACCTTGAGAACAAAACTGGGAGGATGTGAACGGCCAAAGATATCCATTGCTGAAAACTAGGTCTTTTACATGTGCACTGTCACAATAATTCACAGGATTTTCACTTTTCTTGTTAATTGTGATGGATAGGAGAACAATAGAAATGTGTGATCATCTAAGACTCATGTAAGTCATCAAAAATCAAAACAGATATTAACGTTTTGTAAGCAGAGTGGGTATGCTGACCATTGCTCCCAGGTCGAATTTCCCCTTAAGCAGGGAGTCACAAGGACGAGAATGTTTCCTCTCCTTTATCTAAGCACGTGCACACCTTCATGCACTTGTATGTATATATGTGTATAGGTATTTCTTTCTAGATATCAGTTTAAATAAAAGCACTAAAACCAGGTTTATGGTAAGAGGCTGCTTTATAAGCTATTATATCAGCGTTTTTGTGAATGAGGAAAGGACAGGAAGCCAATATGTTTCTCTGCTTCTGTGTATGTACCAAATAAAGAAATATGCACATGAAAGCATATATATTTATATATAAACATAGATAAAATAGAAAAAAAGTAAAGGCTTGACTATAAAGCTAAAATCTGAAAGCAGATGTGTCTTTTCCTTGAAGCGAGACTTGTGGGCTGCAAAACCACTTTTCATCATTTTGGAGTCGTCCCATGTCATAATGTTGGAAGAATTAGATTCACTTCTTGTCTTTCCCCTTGGTTCTCGGGTCTTACACAGTGCTTAGAGGCACTTTGCAAATAAAAAGGCAGCATAGAAATCTTCAAAGAGATGGATAGAATTTGGACTGGCAAAAGGAACCGTAGCATGAAGCTGCTGTGTAAAGCTACTGCTCTGCAAGTCTAAGAGCCACCATGGGCTGTCGGGTTTGGACAAGCGGTATCCAAGATTAAATTGTTCTTGCAGGTCTTTGGAAGCCTAGTTCTGCTCCCAGACACTTTCCTGATTCTGCTCCACATTTTGTGTCCCAAAGAGCTGTAGGATGAAGCCTGTGTTTTTTGCCCAATAATAGGTTGTAGTGTTTTCTCTGAAGTGTCACAGCTGTTTCTCTTCTGTTTCTTCCATTTATGCCAATGTCCTTACAAAGTTAATGTATTTGAAGCAGATTATTTTTCTTACCTCAAATTCGGTACACGGTTCTGGAAGAAGTTTGTTTAGATGGTATTTTTGTTGGGTTTCTATTTAGTTGGTTAGTTAATTACGGTTTGATTCCTTTTTCTGTATAGACCATTCAGAATCACACACAGCAATGCTGACTTGTGAATGTTCTTACCGGGTAGGTCAAAGGCTTGGCAAAAAATAAATGTCTTCTCTTCTTTCCTGACATACTTGGCATATTTTTTCATTTGCACTTTAGGTCTTCCTTATTTCTCCATTTTCCAATATCACAAGTTCTCATTTATTATTTTACGTGCTCTGTTGTAGTGAAAGAGAGTGTTCCTGTGTAGGTCTGATGAAAAAAACCTGGGTATTTTTCGGTTTGATGGGTCTCCATAATTGTCTGTAAGACTATGTAACACTGCAATTGAAGTTCATATTCCTGCTTTAATTTATAACATTTTAGGACATATTCCTTCTCACCTAACAAGTAGGCACATGGTAAGCAAAGTAGTAATTTTATTTTTTAAAAAATCAAAAGAGATACAATTGCAGTGCATCAGTCTACCATCCCTTTACACTAAAAACAGGTTGCTTGAATGAGTAAGAATGACTCACGAGAGCGTACTGATGCTTTAAAAACCTGACATTACATTTAACCTAATTTATAACAGACATTATTAACAGACATTTCAGAAATAATTCAAGTTGCTATGGGATCCTTTATAAAAGCAGTCATGGTACGTAATGTCTGGGACTGTGTTAGACGGGGTTACATAACTTGCTTAAGTCTTTTTCTTCCCTCCTGTTTATAAATTATTGGTGAGGTGAGATACAAAAGTCACCACAAAATATTTGGCCTTCCTTGGGGAGCTTGTTCATACTTTCTCATTACTCTGTGTGTGTGAATATACTGTGACCTATCCACATAATCATGTTTATGTTGCCCACTCTGGCATCACCAGCTGCTTTCAATTTTTCAGTGAAATTCTGTGCAAGCTTGAAATATGCTTTCTTTAATAAATAATTTTTATCATGTGTGGTTGTTATCTTCCATGGCTTTTGAAGATTTCTTTACAAATGGGTAAGTTCCTCTTTCTCAATTATTACATTTCTTATTCAGCATTGAAATAATTTTTATATAAGGAACCCAGGTATACTGACTGTCTTGTTATCATGATCTATTTTGGAACAGAGCAAAACCAACATGAAGCAAATTTTAAAAAATGAGATTGAAAAAATTGTGAACCACATATTTGTATGTCTGCTTGGAAAAAAAAAAAAGGCTGGGTTTTTAAAAAATCATTCTCAAAACCATAAATCAGGAGGAACATTACAGAAAAGCTGAGTTTTGACTTGAAAAGTGTGAGCCCAGAAATCACGCTTTTGTTTTAGGGAAAATAACTCCTTAATTTCTGAAGAAAAAGAAGATTATACTTTATCTTTGAGTTTCCAACTAAAATCCTGCCAGCCAAATCAACTGAGAGATTTTGCAAAACAATCAATAACATGACGTGAAAGCAATTTATGTAAATAGGCATGCATAATTTTTAAACAATGTTTATTAGTAAGCAGTAAGAGGAGCATAGACAAATATCAATTCTGTTTAAATTCAGAAAGATTTATCTCTGATGTTAGTCAATACATAATAAGCTCAAGCCCTTTGTAGCACGGTGCTTTGATGCTGCACAGCTGGTTTTGGGACTGTTTCTACACAACTGTAATTAAAAATCCGAAAAGCAAACTTCCTTACAGTTAGGTAAAATGTACTGTGTGTACTTGTTCTGAAACAGCACCAAGTGCATTAGAATTCCAAAACATCATGCTAACATGAAAAGAAATAAATTTCCTTTATTGTTACAGATTTTTGCACTGGTTTCTGGAAAGAGCAATTTACAGCATTCATTTGCCCAGGTGTGCATTCAGAAAGGTGACTTTTAACAAACGAAAGTATTCTGTGTTCTCCCTTACGAGGGAATATGCTTTCCCCTCACTAGGAAAAGAACAATTTCAAGTACTCTGAAGTTTCATCCGTAAGACATTTTCAGGACCAAGATGATCATCTTTACAAACAGATTTTCTGCAAGCTTCAAAACCTGAAGAAAACAAAACCTTTGCATTCACCTTACAAGGGTAAAAAAACCTTACAAGGTCATTAATGTTTAACATGCATGAAAAAAAAATAAAGATGTGGAGACCTGATTTTAAAAAAATTCAGAATCAGCTAAAAAGAGCTTTTTGGGTTTATCAAACATGGTTCTACCAAACCATGCATTCTGGACAATTGAAAAATAGACAGCTGAGCTGAACTGTGGTGGTGGTTGAGAGCTAGGGTATTTTTGTTTGTATATTACCCATTTTAATAAATTGATCAAAGACATAAATATATTTATATTATATACATTTTATACATGATTTTTATACATAAATTTTAATAAACCACAATAGCATTGGGCTTAAGACATCAAACACACGTGAGCTGATTTAGGAATCTCAATTTTGGTAGTAGGGAGATAATTTGTACTGTCATATCTCAGTCCAGTAACACATTTAAGCACACCTTTGTTCTAAGCATGTGCTGAGCTGCCTGCAATACGTGCTCATTTGTTTGGGTCTGTAGCTTTTACTGCTCTTTCCTTAGAACAATTTGCAGCTGCTCATTGCAAAGCATTGTGCTCTAATACTGGAAGAAAGCTCTTCCAGGCTTTCTTAACCTCTTCTTGGGTGCACACTGCCAGCAAGAATAAAGTTTTCACTGAAGATGATTGGAGGAAAAATTGATAACCACCGTAGGTTTTAAAATACTCAGTAGTCACTAGGTTCTCAAGCAACAACACACCTACTGGTAAAAAGTCCTATTAAAAGCTATTCAGTAGAAATCCAGAAAATTAAATCTAAAGACAACAATTTATTATCTAGTTCCCAAGGCACTCACAACAATTTTTTAAAAACTGCTAGCTAAAAAGATGATGTTTTTACGTCTTTTCTCCCTTTTCTCTCTCCGTGGTCACAGGCAACTGATAGCCACAAGAGACATCCTGTGAGCTTGTCCCTGACCATGTATCAGATGGCCTCCGCTGAAGACCAGGTGAAGTGGTGGACATTCTTGGTCTACAGCATGCTTGGCAGCCCAGCTTGGAGACTGCTATTCATAACGGCGGGGAATGTGCCAGCTTTCACAGATCTGTACTTGCAGGAGGAGCATTAGACCTGTGAGGCAGCACCCTGCCATCTGGCTCTTGGCGGGCACCCAGACACTGTGAGTAATCCTCCAGAGGGGGAGGCATTTCAGCTGAAGGGAGCCATCCCTCAGTCCTCAAGCCCCCAGCAAAAACCCAGAATGAGCAGCTGTTTCCATAGGAAGAATTAGGGGCTCACCAGGCACATGGGGCTCCCAAGATCTGTTCTTTGGAGGATTTTGAGGATCACTGGTATCACATATGCCTAGGTAGAATGGGAGAACTTCCTCTCGTGTGAAGGAGCCAGGATTGCAAATCTCCTGGCGCCTCTTGGCTTTTTGAACCCTCAGCTGATTTCCAGTCTCAGATGGATGTAAAAGGCATGCTCCCATTCCTCCTTGGCACCAGGATGACAGCCCAGAAGTGCAGACAGCTATGCTAAGTCCAAGAAGGTGGGAAACTCAGTTTTCTAGTGCTCACCAGCAATGTCACTTTGCTGGTCCCTGGTCCCCACATCACCCACAGCCAAGCCCAACACCCATAAGCTACATGCGGCAAACCTCAGGGCTGTGGACTCCAAAGGTGAGCAAGCAGTTCAGCCCTGCCAGCGCTCATCCTTACGCCTGCAAGCAAAACTCTTTTTCCACATATTCTTTATGCTGCTGCCAGTCCTCTGAATCACCATGTCCTTCCCTCCTTCCCCTTACTTGTACTCACATCTAGCTTGCCTAATATTTTTTAAAAGATGAAAAAAGCTAAGTTTTCTGTCTACAGATGTTTTGGGATATTCCTGCCTTTGTCCTCTTCACTGGGCAAGGCACACTGTGCAGCAGGAACACAAATGTGACTTTTTTCTTGATCTTTATGCTAATAACTTCATACTAAACAGCAGAAATAATTTCAAAATACCAAGAAAGCAATTAAAAGGAAAAAACCAAACTCGACATGTAATAAATAATTTAACACCTCACCGTAACACAACCTGCAATGTCTTTCAGTCATGTTATGGATGTATACTCCTTGGTTTTTGTGGTGCTTTGCATAAATTTCATTAGTATGAACAAGTAATATTAAAACACACACATAGACACAATTTTCTGGCTTTTCAGTTCATTATGAAATACTTTACCTCTGGGCGGATGACTAATATGCTATTAAATTTCTCTATCCCTGAGTTGTGTCATAGCCAAAAAAAGGGTGCAGTCACTCATAATCTTTATTAAATGAGCTGAATACACCCACTTGGGGAAAATGCTGTTGTATGACTTTAATGTGTCCAGCAGCAGCACTAACATGCTTTTAGGTCATTCAGTTCCATGTTGTGGAGCTACTATAATAAATCCACGGTGAAAACTGGGGGAAATTTCCCTGCCTATGCTGAGTAGTCTGGGAGGCATTACCCAGAAGGTTTAAATTTCTACTTAGCAGAAGGAAAACTTTGCTTTATGTTGTATTGTGAAACTTAAAGTCTAGTACAGATGAGAGCTGTTCACTGTCATAACAAGGCAGTTGCTTTTATTTAGTAATAAATAAAATAAAATAGAGGTCTGCACAGTTGCACCCCAAGACTAGCCAAATTTCCACAATCCCACTTCAGATCCCCTCTCTACCAAGGACCCCTTACATAATTTTCTTTATTTTCCTGGATTGTTGGTTTCTTATCTGGAAACCAGGATAGCTGAATTTCTTCTTTTGCTGCTTCCATTTGCAGTGGGTTTTGTGGGCCTGATCTGCAAAGGCTGGCATGGCTCCTCTCCAGCATACTGGGCCTGTGCCTGGAAGTGGGGTGTTTGACTGATACTGAGGTGTCGAGGTGCTGCAGCACTGCGGGTATTTCCCCTGTTGTTGATACTTAAGGGAGGGATAAAGCCAATGATGAATTTTTGGTGTAGCAGGTCACTGCTGCAAACTATGCAGTTTATGTACCTGGGGATACAGTGAAGTCCAGCAAATCATTTGTGTGGAGCAATATAATTCTGAAGAAATTTTTAGTTTCATCTGTTTTGTTATAAAGTTGTAATCTCCTTATGGATTAATCTTTAGCAGAATAGACTTTAAACTTGAATTGTTTCTTACTGATTTTATTATTAATTCTGTCTACAACTAGACATGAATTCCTATTTTTTTTCTTTTTAAACTGAGGAGCGAAAACACGCAACCACTACAAATCATAAATAGAAAATCCAAATGGATTATATAACATAAAGAAATGTCAGGAAATCTTTTTTGAATATAATTTAGGCCAGAACCAGCCTATTTTCAAGGTGAAATAGAAGACACTTCACTTTACCAGCCAATACAACTTCTCTAAAAATATTAGCTAAATTAAGCTAGTAATTCCAACAGGAAAAGAGTTTTCTTTGGTAACTTGCAATGAAGAAATTTCCTTGTCACTGTAACTTCTTTGTCTACCCTTAGAGCTAGTCCTATTAAATGTTGCATGAATGATTCAAAGGCACTTAGAAGAACAACACAAATCTATTTGCCCATACAAGAAATTTGGGATACGTTCTGGTAGTACCTGGCACTGACAACATTGAAAATTAATTCACCTTATGAACAAACCTCATTCAGTGTCTTGTTATGAATGGAGATTCATCTGGCTTGCTTGTATTTAGGGGTACATTTTTGCTTGGGTAAGGAAATTATTTTTAAGTTAGAGAAGAGATATTCAGAAAGTTTTTTTCCAATGTTCATAGGTTTTTTTTGGTTTTTTTTTCCAAGCTTGCACTTATTTGAAATGAACTTGGAATATTTAGACATTTTATTTTGTAATTAAGAGGTTCCTTGTCGTCTCATTGAGGCATATTCTAGAGATAATGCTGTAAATTCTATGAATTTTAATAAATCCTAGTTATTCTATAAACTCCAATAATATGTGTAAACTCTAGTAATTCTAAGAAATATCTGTTGCAGCAGAAGAACAATATGGAAGCTAAATTTTAACTCTTCTCAAGAAAGAAAAAGAAAAATTCTCTTAATAACTTTATCAGTAAGAACTACTTCCTTTACCCCTACTTATTGGTACATTGGATTACAGTAGAAGTACCTGAATTGATGAAGCAAAGGAACATGAACAACATGAACAAAGTAACAACTACCAGGATGATAATGAATCAAGGGCTTTGTTAAAAATTGCTCTTCAAGATGGCCATTTATTGTGAATGCCTTGGCTTTATGACTTTTATCCTTAGCCTTACTGTGATAGGTAATAAATCCTTAATTTTCTGTGCAGGAACGTTTCTCATCTCATTTCTTGGACATACACTGCCTAAGGTTGATCTTTAAAGAACTTTTGAAGTGTCTAAATGTTTAAGGGAGAAGATAAAGAAATATGACTGGGACTAGAATGCCACTGAGATAAAGATTAGATTGCCGAAACTACTCTACTAATGAAAGGCAAAACCCCCATCTTTATCTCATTGTGACTGTCACAACAGTAAAAGTTCATACCATGTAACTATTTTAATTTATTCTTCTGTTTTTCTATAACTTGCAACTTCATTCAAAACAGATGCAATCAAAAAACAAAACTAAACTAAGAAACAAACCAGGAAAAAAAAAAAAAAAAAAAAAAAAACAGAAAAAAAAAAAAAAAAAAAAAAACAACCAAACCAAAACCTCCCCAAACACTATGTGGATCAAAACACAGTAAATATTTCAAACCCTTTTCTGTGAAAATCACTTGGTCTTAAGGGTTGTTAGTAAACATAAGTGATTAAAAACTAGGGTCGTATGAACAACTTATTTCATAATGCCAGGCTAAAGACAAAGACAAGAGAGCAACCGTACAATGGTATAGTTCTTATTAAAGTAGCAAACCAGCAATTCATGAGCACATTAGAAAAAAGATGAATAATTTAGATGTCAAGCTGACACATACTGGACTAGCTTCCTTACCTCTTAAAATTCATAAGTCTATACAGGTCTTAGAGTATGATTCAGATCTCATAATTCAATGAAACAAACTTAATCAGAGGCATTCATTAAATAACAATTCTGATAGAGAGATAATTAAGAATGACGAATTGAAGACCTACTTTCTTTTCCTCTATCATTCTGTGAAAAGTTCTACAAAGGTGTAATTTGCTAATTAAATCATGTGATCCAAATCAATGTTTCAGGCACGTAATTGCTTGGTGTTGCGCTCTTCTTGAAGAAATCATGGAAATTTCCATGAGAATTAAGGATGTTCCTTCTTTTTATTACTTTTTTAAACTGTCTTCTCATTTAAGGTGTTGATAATGTCTTTTTATGGGCTGTCTTAAGAAGTGGACTAAAAGCAGGAAAGACTTAGAATTTGGAGTATATCGAGATTAGGTGTGCCTAAAATTGTGTATTTGCAAGAATCATTCAGGAGTAAGCTGGTCTTTAGTTTAAGTACAGCAAAATATTTAACTGCACCCTCATTTCCATCCCTGTTCATAGAAGGACAAAAACACATATTCTACGAGAAGGGCGTATTTCTGCAATTTTGCACAACTACTTTCATTTTGTTTTCCTCCCCTTCCCTCCTTGTTTTTATATGCAGAAGTAATGCCTTAAAAATTAGTGAAGAGTCAGTTTAGATGTCTTTGCTGTTTCTTTCTGATGCAGATAATCTCTGCAACCATGTCAAAAATTAAATGCTGCTGTGAATGAAGGTGGCTACTCTACATCTTTGAGAAGCTCCACCATCAAAAGGTCAGATGGTAACTTGGTTTGTTAAAAAATACTGAATGTATTTAACATCTTTTCATTTACAAGGATATAATTTATCCTTCAGAACTGCAAATAAGGCTGAGTGCAGTGCATAGTTCTTAATAATAAGGAGAACTACAAACTGGAAATCATCCATTCTGGTAAAAAAAACCCCATATGTGTCTGGGAAGACACAATAAAGATGCTCTTACACCTGCCAGGTTCAGCAGAAAGGAGGGGAATAATCTTTATTATTTACAATCTTACATTCTTATACACGTCCCAACTCCACAAGGGATTGGAGGACATGTCACTTCCTTCTCAATCCCACTGGAGAAAAAAGATGCTCATCAAAGTTGTCATATCACAAAAGGAATGAAAACCAGAAAATACCGTTAAGTAAACACTGGCTATTATTTACATGAAACTGTGTGAAAGAATCTGACTCCAAGGTTAAAAACAGAAGGCTTAGCAAAAACCAGGGCAACACCCATAATCCTATTTTTAGAATAGATTTTAAGGGGTTTCCTTAAAATTACTAGTTTACTCAAGAAGAGTTAATAGTTTACTTAGGAACAGACCTAGATTATTTGCTTAAAGAGTGTAAGTTTAATGTGGTCAGTTCACTGTTTTTCTGTTTGTTTGTTTTGCTTTGGGTTTTTCTCATTATTCTAGCATTATTATCATTACAGAAATCTGATAGGTCTAATGTGACATGTCTTTATGACACCACTAGGATATTAATGAGAAGAGGGGGGGAAAGTCAGTGGGACTCCCATTTGAACTAAAGTTGACAAGTTGATTTTTGTAAAGTTATTACAAAAATTTTTTCCATGCCCAAATGTAAACCTTTTTTCTGGCTGCTGGTTCCTACCATCCTGTTTCCTAGATGGCAAATGGAAATGCTAAGAACAAGTGGCACAGAGCCTACAGTTTCTGTACTTTCCCAGAAACTTTCTCTTTGTTTTAATGCCTTGTATTCATACTTACTTCTTCTGATTTGTGATTGACTACTTGTACACTCTATCGTTTTCAGAAATTACTTAGGTAGCCACAGTTTGAGATTAGATATTCTTAGAAACATGACTAGCAGTTCCATTGTATTTATTTAGCTTCCAGCTGGTAGCAGTGAGTTAACCATTTCCCAGCAGCGGGACTTCAATTCTGTGTGAGGAGATTGGGCTCTGTGGATTTTCCAGTTTTCAGAAAAGTTTTCCAGAGACAATACTCCTGTGGGCTGCAGATATGACAGATCTTCAACCTTGAAGTGGTTTGGGTGCCATGCTGATTTTCACATACTGCCCTATAACTCAAAGACATTTAGCACCTACCCATCACAACTTTGCTAGGTCAGTATTGCTAATCCTCGTCTGCGGAGTAGTTAAGATCAGCATTTTCTTACCTGTGTTTTTGTGTTGTAGTGGGGCTGCTCTTCTCTGACTGCTCTAACATGTCTCAGTAGCATCGGTGACCACCTGAAGGTTGGGAGTAACGGGATAACAATGACTGGATATCCTCCATGCCTGTTCTCCTGGCAGTCTAAACATGGCTTGTCAAGCTGAATTAAGTATGGTGTATTAGACTAGAAACCCATGAAACTGGAATATCTTCCAATAGCCATTCTGACTGCTTTACAGCTTTGCTTTCTCTTTATTAGGTAGATGTAAAGGACACAGAATAAACTCACTGACTTCATGTCTCAATGTCTCCATTACTTTTACAAAAGAGGTGTCATAAAGACACAAAAACATGTTACCATCATGGAAAATCCCAAGAGCTTTGAGTCATGACAGAATGATAAGTATACATGGCCTCTGCATAGGATAAACCACCTTAGTACCCATTTGTAAAATTTTCTTATCTGAAAGTGTTTAAGCATGGTCTTATGCCCTGAAAAAAAATTATCCCAACTACCTCTGAAATTTCTGGGGTTAGTATGAAGGTGGCAGGATTAATGATATCAAACCATCTCCTGTTCTGTATGAACAGCGATAAACTCCTAAGTGCTACTGGAGCACAATCTTTATTAGACATGACCTGACCAGACTTGTTCTTCTATTGTAGCTCAAGATTAAAGCATTTGTTGCAAAATTTCTTTAACTAATCCTCTCTCTGGCTGACTCATAACAGCTGTTAAATAACTTCATATTTAGCTTAAGAATGAACTGAACCTATAAATTTAAAAGTGCTATAATAACCAACCCCTTCATGCATAGTGAACTGCTTCTGTCATAATTTGAATGCTTTATGCTGACCTCACTGTCTGCATCTGATTGAACTGATATAATACCATAGTTGACAGAAGACGGTAACAATGGTGGTTATGTACTCCTGATGCATTATGGAAGAGGACAGACGCCACACAGGAGTGAGAGGCACCCTGTGGTGGGAGATGGAAAAGTTGACATAATGTTTTTGAAATGTCCAAAAGATTGTTTGGAGCTTGTTGCTGAGTGTTTCAATGGCAGCACATGCAAAAAGTACACATGCTTTGTTTTTCCTTATTTTCTTTACCCCCTTTGCCATTTATCTGGTAGTCTCTCTTTCCTCCCACAGGGCTATCCATGAAGTCATAGCCTTGTTATGAAGGTAATGGTACATTCATAATTTTTTTTATGTCCTCTTAGAGGTTCTGATTTGGCAGCAATTTCTTAATAGTGCTCCTGCACTATACCTGGTGCTCCTGCAGCAGCTCGCTCTTTCTTGAACATAGAGCCTTGGAAGTGTTAACTTTTTCTAATGGGAGAGGCTGGCACCTAGAGAAGTAAAATGACTTATGTAGGGCATATTCAGTCTTTTTATTCACAGCTCCCTCCTAACTTATATCACAAGGAGTCCTCATGCCTTTTTTTTCCCCAGTGAAGAGACAACATGGATATAAAGGCTTTTATTAAAACAAATCTATGTAGAAACTCAACCAGATGAAAAAAAGCTTTTCTCTTGTTGACAAACGTAACTTGCTTCCTTTTCACATATTCTCTTGACTCAATTTGCGTTGGTCCTAAGGTCTCCTTTAACCTTTGCAGTGATATTTTAAAAGACATTATCTATTGTTGGAATTAAATCTAGGGAGTGAGAGGGTTTTTTTCCATGTACACAGTTTCATGAAGACTGAAGTATAATGACAATTTTAAAGATCACAGGCACATTCCTGAAACCTTTTAAAAAGACATTCAGCTTGAGGACTTGAAGGTTAATGATTTGAGTAATGTGTTGTCCCAGCATAGACCTGAATTCATAAGATAATAATTCATACCTAGAAGTGAAAATGTTCAGTTTTGTTCTTCTCACAGTAAACATGAGACTACCAGTGTTTATGGGCACTAGTGGTTTCAGGACATGTAATTTCCTTCTGTTTTGAGCTGTATTTGTATTCTTGGGAAGTCTAAGAGTGCTTAGTTACACTGTGCTCTGTACAAACATGGAATGAAATAACAGCTTCTTTAAGAGCTGATAAAGCACCATAAGGCAGTGACACAGATCAATCTGTCATGATACTTGTGTGAGCCAGCTGATAGTTAACCTCACTGTGATTTGTTGGTCTCCTCTGAGTGTAAGGGGCAATGAGAGAGAAAGTCTGAAAATATTCACCTGAAAAAGAAATGGAGGAAACAGACCCTGTGAACTACTCTTTAGTATCAATCGCCGTATTGATAAGAGAGAAATAGAGACAGGAATGTGAAGAACCTTGACAGTGACAAGAAGGTCACCTATTTTTGGTGAGAAAGAAAGCAAAGTAGGGAAAGTCTGCCAGAACAGAGGGATGGCTCAAAACCTTCCAAAGAGTTGTGAGAGAGACAGGACAAGACTTCATTTTTGAGAATGAAATTGGCCTAGAGTAGTCTGTGGTTGCCTTGTACCACTCATGAAGCTTTATCTTTATGTAACTTTGAGGGTTAAACAGGAATATCTCATATAACCTTAAAAAAAAAAAAAATTACTGACCTCTATCAGCTCAGGTGGTCCTTATCAGACATGGTAATTTTTTTACTCATTTAAGGACATGTGTGAAGTAACCCAATACAAGAATCCAGTGGTGACAAGCATAAAGCGCTCAGTGACATTTTAACCAGGGGAAAATGAACCTGAATGTTACTGGAAGCAAAACCATTTAACAAAAGACATGGTCCAAATGGTAGTGGGGATGGAGAATTACATTCTATCCTGTTCACAGTAGGCCATGCCTGCACAGCAATGGATAGCCCCAGAGGGACACTGCAGCTCTCTGACCTCTTCTTCCACAGCCTCACTAATTTTAGCTATACAGGCACTGCTTCTGCACACATAGCCTGGTTTCCATCAGGAAACTGAGCTGAAACAGTACTGTTTCAACTTTAACAATCGTGTTAGTTCCTCTCTTTTCCTATTCCTTAATAACCCTTTACCAAATCTGAATCAATGCAGTGAAGTTCAGAGATGTGTTTCACACAGGCAGAGGAAGGAGGCTGACAGTGAGGCTGCAGGGAGGGGACCACAGGCTCCAGCCCTCACCTGCAGTAGTGAACGCAATGCTCAAGAGACCTCCTGGCCGTGCACTGTCCTCTTCCCAAGCTGGGAGCAGCGCTTCCATCAGAACTAGGGGTTTCCCCTCCTGGAAGAGGATGTGATGTGACAGGAGGAAGCAAAGGGGATGTTTCACATTGCACCACATAGAACTGGCCTTTATTAGCCTTTACTGCCTCCTCACAGGGCAGCTGCTCCACAGCTGCAGTTTTACAGCAACAGGGTGAGGATCTGCAGGGGGCTTGGGCTCTGCTTCAGGGCTATGAGCAGTACAGTGTCCATCTGTGGGGTCTTCAGTTAGCTGTCAGGAAAAATAAATAGCCACACAGCATGGCATCCAAGGGCTTCTGGAAGAGGACGAACAGGTTTCTTACAGACTTAAGTCTTCCCATCTTTCACTCTCTCCCTCTGCACATCTTCATGTTCTGCTAAGTGTTCCCTCTTAAACAGATACACATCTTTGTCCGACACTTAATTCCTGTCACAAGCTTTGATTTCTGCGCAATCATTATGCTGTTGAAATCAGACTCTTGGAGGCACCTAGTGAAATGTACAAATGTACAAAAAATTTTTGCAATCAGATGCGCATCAGGTTGGCTTACAAACACATGCTTGGAAAGTGGAAATTTTCAGACCATTATGCCTCTCATTTTTGCTGTGCTCATATCATGGTCATTTGTGGCTTTGGAAGATAGAATATTGTTAGATTACTGGCACCAGAAACACAGGAGGGACTGGCTCAGAAGTCTGAGCCAAGCTCCATGATGATCACCACTCCTTTGGTTCAGAAAGTGGTGTTTGCCTCTGGCTCCTGCTCTCCCCTCCACCCTCCAGGTGGAGAATTCAGCTTTTTTATCTTAGACAAAAAGCCATGGGAAGACAAATACATTTTTAAAAAAATTTTAAACATAATTACTGATCAAATTCAAACAGATTTTAAAGGTCAGTACTATATCCAGTGTCCCTCCTCAAAGCCATGCCCCCTTCAAACACATTAAACTGCATCTTGTACCTGTTTTTCAATAGACACATATTGATGTACAGCTGGTGATGAGAAAGTCAGGTAAACAAAGAGAAGCAGAAGCAATGTGAGCCCATGCATGAGCTTGTGGTGAAGGTAAAGTGTAGTAGTTCTTCAAAACAGAAAATTGAATACTCTTTCTTCTTCAGGCAGGACTTTCTCCCAAGAGAGCCAGTAAACACTGGCAGGCAAAAAGACAGGGAAGGAATAAGTCACTGGCGGGAGAACTCAGAGGATATCAGCAAAGCTTTTGGTAGACAGTACAATACTGCACAAGCCGCACACCTGTAGCATGAACCGCTTCAAGAAGGGCTTCTAGCCCTTTCTCTCTGGTAAGATAATGTCAAGAAGGTCCAGTACTAGAGAACAAGGAAAGGAAAGCAACACACTTCAATTCCTGGCTCATGCCCTAGGCTATGCCATGGCTGAGACATAGATTACTGGGAAATGGGTGGTTCAGAGGAAAAAATACCTGTAGATGTGATATGTATGATATTGCAAATCAACTGATTGGGATGTGATTTTTGAACCCATGCATACAAAGACAATCCCCCAGTTACAGATGATTGTTTTGGTCTGTATGCATTAATACAAACACATACGCTGATGTGTGCTTACATGTGGCCATCAGGTGCTCTTACGAGGGCCATGGAGCAAACTTCTCAAACAAGCTAAGGTGTCTATTTTGGGCTCTGCTGCTGTTACCCACTCTACCTGTAGTCCTCATGCTATTAATTTGCTCCAAAACAGCCCAAATGCTTTTTCTGAAAGGGAAACACAGGTATCTCCAGGGCTAGCAGTATAGAGAATTTCAGTTTATTCCACTTACTGAATCTAATGCAACTGATAATCACAACTACTGATGCTTTTAACTTATGATATTACAGTTGTGTTCAATGGCTGCAAAACTGAAGGTCACAAAAATTCAGATATAAATTGAACAAAAAAATGGCCAAATGTGAAGTCATGTACTGCATTTTATGTGATGCATGTTCTGTGAAGAGTAGACTGTCTAATAGTTGAAACACTGAAGAGAGAAACTCAATATCAACAATTCATAGTGTTCTCTGACAAAACGGATAGACTACTTAGCTGTTTATAGGACACCTTATATATCCAGGAGAATTGCAAATGAACACTTGCTAGGTCAAGAGTTTTACATGTTTGTCATGAGATGAACTTTTCACAAGAACTCAAAACTGTCAGGAAATTTTGTTCCCCTCTTTTCATCACTGAAGAGGAGAGAGCATCCCCAAACATTAACTTTTCTCTTGTTTATGAAAGGCAGAGAATGTGGGGTTTCTCATATTTTCAGAACCTTACTACTCCATTATCACGATGAAGTCAAAATTACACGCCCAGGGTCAGAGATTCAGTTGTGGAACAACTCAAACATTGGCCTTACCCCATAAAATATTCTGTGGTTAGCTTTCCACATCCCTTCCCTCTGATCTGTGTCAGTACTAGAATAGAAATTACATCCACACATCCTTGGGTTTTTTTAGTGTCTCTCAGACAAGAGGAAACTCATCAAAGACCACTTTGTTCCTAGACTAAGAACTGTATATTTGCATTAAAAAGTCTCAGTTTGCTACTCAGTCAGCTATGCTACAAGGCCAATGTATTAACCCCCAAATTGCTATGCCAGAAAATATCTGGGCTTAAAGTCATTTAGTGAAACTGCTGGGACTGTTGAAACTTTTACCTGGCAAGGAGAAAATTTTCCATGTTGTTGCAAATTTTTATTATCTTTGTGTATCAAGAGTCCTTCTTCATAGATTAGAGAAAATAACATATTAGTCCAGAGAAGTGTTTGAATATTGTGTTTATGCTGGTATTTGTAACTCCTCCATCAAGACAGGTTTCTTTAGTTACTTATAATTAGTTTATTATAAGTAAATTTAACATGTCATGAAACAGAACAGTAGAACCATCACTGGTAATCA
>VYXC01002162.1:58240-69384 GCA_013397175.1 Platysteira castanea | reverse complement strand
AAAAAGGAAAAAAAAAAAGGCAAAAAAAAAGCAAAAAAAAGCAGCTATCATGCAGCAGAAACACTGAAGACTGGTTTTCAGAAGGATCAAAGGATTTTTTTATTTAACAATAAAACGACAGTGTTTTAGCCTTCTCCTTTGGAAGATGTCGGAAAGAATTGTTTATTCAGTGGCTCTCCCTAGTCTACCCAGCCACATGTTTTCACAAGTTTCAAAGGAACCAGTATCTTTGAGACTTCTCTCCCTCTTGGATCAGAATGGCATTGGACAGTAATGCAAAAAGTCAATAGGAGGAGGTGAGAAAGAAGGGTGCAGCTAAACAGCGAGGCATAATGGTCAAATATGTCCAATTCTCTCCAGGAAAATCATCTAAAATAACTATGTGGAGCAATACTTACTATTTTTCTAACCCCATATCCCTCCTTGTTCTACTTTGTAGAGAAATGTAAAGACCAAAAGATATTGAATGGCTACATTTGTCTGTAAGGATCACTAGCCTCTTTCTTTTCTCTCTCTGTACTAAGTGCAAAGATCCTTTCACGTGAAACCAGCACACGCTCCGTTTCCATAAGTCTTGTCATCTTCTGCTACGGTCCAGGACATCAGAGCACATCCAATGCAGAGCATGAACTCATATCAAGAATATTTAACTTCTTTTCAATTTCTTACTGACTTAGGGAGATAACTAAACAGAAACTTCCCCTAACAAGATTATCAGCTGAAAAATAAATTAGATAATTAGGTCAAAACAGCTCAGCATATTAACTGTGTATTCTAGTTTGCTGCTTGTTTTTCTTCCCTTCCGTAGCCAGTATCTTTGTCTTACATAACAAGCTATTGTTATTAGGCTAACTTCACTCAAAAGTCTATGACTCAGCTATTAATAATACTAAAGATAAAGGAGTACTTACTGCTGGCTTTCAGATGGGTTTTAAGTTATTCTGTTCCCACTGAGTCAGGAGCTCTTTGCCAAGAGCTTTTGAAATCCTCCACTTCTGCCATTTGAACTTGTGCCTTTTTCACAACAGTAAGTGGCACATTCAGACCCTCAGTATGTACACCCACACACCATGTCCTGCCTGCTCACACATCAATTTGCATTTACTTTGTTATTCTGCCAACCCTTCTTAATTCTACCAGTCATCCTTCCTTTCTGCAATTCAAATGAGTCATGGAACCCTGCGATCTGTTGTAGCATAAGAAGTTTTCCTACATTCTTGTTGAAAATGGTTTCCTGAGAGCCTCACTACATGCAGTGACTTTTAAGTACTTTCTAAATAAGGTCTTGAGAATTATTTCTGTAGATGTACCTCCATTTAGCAGCTGAAGTATCCTAGCTCCATAATGCACCTTCCGACAATAATTTTGTGTTTTAGCTCCTACCTTAATTGATAAAATGTGGCATATCCTGTTTCAGGATTGGGAAAAATGCTTTTCAACCATGTGGTCCTTTAGACTGTAAAGCTCTGTATTTGGTCTGGCTGAGATGGAGTTAATTTTCCCACAGCAGCCCTCACAGTGCTGTGGTTTGCATTAGTAGCTGGAAAGGTGTTGACAACACAGCAGTGCCTCGGCTTCAGCTGAGCAGTGCTGGCAGAGCACCAGTCTCTCTTCTCACCAGAAGGCTGGGATGGGCAAGATCTTGGGAGGGGACAGAGCCAGGACAGCTAACCCAAACTACCCAAAAGAATATTTTGTATCATATTAGGTCTGGTCAGCAATATAAGCTAAGGGGAAGGGGGGGTGCATTTTCTATTGCCATGTTTGTCTTCCACAGCAATTGCCCATAAACTTTACTTCCCAGGAAGTGGCTGGACATTACCTGCTGATGGGAAGTAGAGAATAAATCTATTGTTTTCCTCTGCTTCCACATGCAGCCATTGTTTTTGCTTTATTAAACTGCCTTGTTCTTGACCTATGTGTTTTTTCCATCTTATTTTCTCCCCTCCCCCAATCCTCCTGAGGAAGGAAGTAACAAAGTGGCTTGGGAGGCACCTGGCATCCAGCCAGGTTCAACCCACCACAAACTCTTAACTTTGCACAAAGTCTAATCACAGGCCTTCTGTGAGCATACCTAAAGGGGGCTGCAATATATTTCTGCATTGTTTCCTTCTAGACCTCTGCTTTTCCTCATGACAGAACTATTAACACACAAATCTTCTTTATGGCTGCAGCATTGTACACAGGTAACAGCTTTTCAGATTCCTAAAGCATGTTAAACTCAAATGGTCATTCATTACAGTAACATTACACATCAGTCACCACAGGATAACCCTGCCCTTCTCTTCATCTAAAGATTTGTATTAATTGCTTAGAAAAAGAAAGTTATGTTGTTAAATAAATATACTCCTAGTAAATGAGAAAACTGGAGAAAAGATGGTCTTAGAAGCACAGTGGTTATTTCACAGGGCTCAGAAGCCTGTTAAACAATTCATCCACATGGAGATTTTTAGGCTCCTACTTCATTCAAGCAGATTAACTCTAGAGATAATCACAGCCTTCCACTGCCTCCCTTCTGCTTTCCATAGTTGTTTGAGAATTCTCTGAAATAACTGAAATTTAAATTTGTCTTATGCATTGTCCTAAGCAAAGTTGGGGAAGGTTTGGCAAAGCCCTCTTCTTGAGAAGGGAGGGGTGCAGATGGTTGAGCTGATAGCGGTGTGGGGGGACAATGAGTGCACAGCAGCATCAGGATGAATTCTTAACGTAAAATTAGTTCAAAACTAGGATTTGGACAACTGTAACTTGTCACTGCTTAAGGAAGCTCCATGTCTGTAACTTAGTCTGGCTCAGTGGAAGAAGCATAGGATTGGAAGAGATGAGACATGGGATTCTGTTTCTACATTTTCATTGCTCAAGTATCTTCAATTGCTTCTGTTTCCCC
The DNA here is from genome assembly GCA_013397175.1 of Platysteira castanea. NCBI lineage: Eukaryota > Metazoa > Chordata > Aves > Passeriformes > Platysteira > Platysteira castanea. The sequence continues at coordinate 66,500 of VYXC01002162.1, read as the reverse complement.
TCTCTGCCTGTTTGGATCTCCATAAACAGTAAGCTCTTTGAAGCAGAGACCATCTCAACACATGCTGTGCAGTTACAAAACACTGTCTTAACACTTTTGCTCATCTACACTGAACATTTTACCTTTCAAAGATACACTGGTGGCTACAACACAGCATACTTTCAGAAGTAAAACACCCTGCACATTAATACTCTTGTTAATCATGTTCAACTTATTTTAGCAGCTAAAAAACAGCAGGAAAGGATGTTGATTCCCAAGAACCCTGATAATTACCTTACAGCTGTCTCTTAAATCTTGCTCAAAGACAAATAGTGGAAATTAGATGGATTTTCTTCATAGACAAAATTTCAGCTGCTGAAAACTACTTCTGTCACACAAGCATTTGATGGATGTTAAATACACTCAGTGCAGACAGCTTGCTGTGCAAGCTGCAGTGCAGGCTGCAGATTGAGCTCTGCTGGGACAGGAGCCCAAGCCCGAGAACGAGGCCATGAACTGCCAACCCTTTGAACAACCAAGGGCACAGGGACTTGTGGCCCAGCCAGGTGACCGGACACTGAGACACAGCAGGAGCCGAGGACTCTGGATGAAAAGGGAGACTTTGGCGCGCTTAGACTGTGAAGGTATAAAAGCCCAGGTGTTCCTTTGTTCAGGGCCCCTCCTCTTACCTTGTTATTTAGTTATTGCACCAAGATTGAACTATTTTAAAGATCTGGACATCTGAGATTTTGTTAGGGGAAACTTGGCATTGAGCCAGTGAGGAATCCTGGTCTGACTGGGGAGGGGAGGGAGGGTGTAGCTGTGGAGGGGCTTCAGTCCCAGCTCAGGTGGTGCAAATGTGACTGCCACAGTGGCTGCCGGGTGGTTGGACAGGGAAGCTTCCTTAGGACAGGAGATTCCCTACTACAGTCAAAGAGGTTTTTGCCCTGTGCCCTGTAACTGGATGAGATTCAGATGCCTGGGCAGTGACGTCTCAGGATGCACCTTGGTGTTTGATTGAGAACCAGAGAATTCTCCTAAGAAATTATTTTGGGAAATCCTTTCCCTTCTCTCTGCTGATTTACAGACCATGGCAGAACTACTTGGTGCGATAGCACAGCTCTCCTACTCCGGTTTGCCAAATGACTCACATTGTAACAGGGACACCATGATGTCTCTCTTGATATTTGGGGTACTTTGATCTCACTACAAGGTGTGCAGCTCTCTCCATTGCTGATCACCTATTTAGAGACCTGAGCACCAGCTGAGATCTTTAGTACTTTGACACACTCTTTTTTTCTATGAACCCTTTAGCCTATCATTCATAAGTAGTTTTACCATCTCATTTGGGTGTCATTACAAGATGCATTTTTCAAATACTGTATGTTTCTAAACTACAGTAAGATGAATGCTATACACTGTGTCCGAGGAGACACAATAAAGACGCTCTTACACCTGCCAGGTTCAGCAGAAAGGAGGAAATGACATCGATTTATTGACATTATCTCATTCTTATACACGTCCCAACTCCACAAGGGATTGGAGAGCATGTCACTTCCTTCTCCATCCCACTGGAGAAGAAAGGTGCTCATCAAAGTTGTCATATCACAAAAGGAATGAAAAACAGAAAATACCGTTAAGTAAACATCGGCTACTATTTACATGAATCCGTGTGAAAAGAATTTGACTCCAAGGTTAAAACCAGAAGGCTTACAAAATTCCAGGGCAACAATACACAATGGATACCAGCAGACATCACCTCATTTTTCAAAGCATTACCCCTTTACTCAGCTAGAAAGTAATATGTCCTCTGATCAGGGGATTTATTTTACTCCTTTTACGACACTAGACCAACTTAGATTAACTAAAATACTAGGTATAAAGTTTTAAATACTTCTTTAGCTTCCCTCCAAATATTTTGCAATAGTTAGTGAATTAAACTGTATTTTAAGCTGTCACTTTCTCATCTCAAGCATCCTTTATTATTTTGGAAGATGACAATATAAAGAAGATGTTAAAAACTCCTCTTTTTCATTTAACATACACAGAACTAGTATTTAATTGCTCTTTAAAGCTGAATGATGAGCTGGAAGATGACATACACCATGGTTTAACCAACATTGCCACACAGGCTACACTAACAAATTAGCCGCCTACACAATAAAAAGGAGCTATTCTGCTGCAAGAGGTAAATCACATTGCTGAAGGACATAACCTGTACCTGCAACGGACACACGTGTAAGAGTGTTGAGGGTTTGATTTGGCACAGCACCACCACATGTTGGCTAGAAGCACCAGCAAACCTCAGAACAAAGCGTTAAATGCTCAGAATCTATTCACCTCCACAAAGGACACGCAGGACCAGGGATCTAACCATAGGGAAATGCTACTGCGAGCCTACTAAATGGGAGCAGGCAGAGACATGAAAAAGGTGAAGATCTGGTCCTGTTCCTGCTACTCACCATCCAGAGCACGGCAGCATGGAATGGGCATGTAATAACTGAAGGACACATTATGGCAGCAGTGAGCACCTGCATGCCCGTGGCCAGGGGGAAGCAGGGAGGCAGTCTGCGTCACATGCCTGAGTCAGTGCACCTCCTGGGCCAGTCCCCTGGGAAGCAGTTTACAATTACCAGGACCTAACTTTTAGTCATCAAGAGCATGCAGAAGTGATGCCTGAGCAGAGCCAAGGAAGGCACCTGAAGTCAAGGTGCAGTCAAAGAGGGGTTATGGGTAAACAAAATCCAGATGGAGTTTGAACAACCATACCTCAGCATAAACCAATGAAATATTTAGGCCACTCTTTTTTATTCTTCTCCTTTTAATACTTGTGTGGTGGGAGCTAAGCTGATATATTTGTCAGAAAAATGCTGGAAGTAGAAGCATGTGGTAGAGAAGCAAGTTCCAGCAGAGCCACTTGGGGAGGCAGCTTTTACTCTAGCTACCTAGATTAGTTTTACAAGCGCTTCTACGCATAGGTGATATGGATGCACTTATGTACTTCATGCACAAAAACTAATTAACTGGTATGCGGACCATATTAGAGAGAATCACTCACATCTTAACACTAGCAGACCAGTGTAGCTATTAATTAAAGTAATGCTCATATTCTGTAACCATTTCCTACATGATCTGAGGTTCCTTTTTCTCTGTAGCATCACTGGAGATAATGGGGACTTTTAGTCCATACATTACAATCAGGAAGAAAAGTATGACTGCGTAAATGAAGTATGGATTTTCTTTTCTGAACTAACGTCAATAATGTCAGAAGTCAACTTTCTGAACTTCACTATCTTATCTTGAAGATTTTACATACCTGAACACAGAATATGTGTTTCTTTGCACAGAAGCTTTCAGAATTTTTGTATCAATAAGTTATCTGTAAGATGAAAAATTCTCTTTTGTAAATGGCAGTTGCTCTGTCTGTGGACTCTGCAATCTTCCTTGAATTAAGGTTATTTAGTGCACAAGAAGCACATCACACCTTTGATGATGTCAGCTTCTACATGGCTCCTTGAGAAAAAAGTCATGCTAGAGAAGGAATTTTCTGGTGCTTGTTTTGCTAAAATGGTCCCTTCAAGATACTTCTGCTTGTTTCAGATTAGGGAAAACCCAACTGCTCATTTTACAAACAGATGGATCAATGTAAAGTGTTACAGTCCCACAGCAGAGTCAGTGTAAAGACAGATGTCTTCAGCTACTGATGAAGGTCTTTTGAACTTCCTCCATTAGCCTTTCGCTGGCATGCTTTTGAGGGTTCACAGACCTCTCTGCTCCACGAGACATCTGCAGAAACAATAAACTAGTAGTTTAGATAATGGATCACAATGAAGAGTTGAAAACTTAGGTTTTCAAATATTCCTGAACCTGACTCAGATGTTTACATATGGTTGTCCTTAAGCTTATTTGTGCTTTAAAAGTTTTTTGTCCTAACACCAACACAGAAATTAATTTTTGTTTGAAGTCAGTTGAAATCATAAATCATTATTCTGGGGACAGGGACTAGAAAATTGTTTCCAGTATACAGGAGCCAAGATGAAATTAACATGGAATATGAAAGAGAAAGCTAGTTTCACACCAGGAGCCAGCGGCAAATATGGGCTTCCTTTTTGGGTCAAATTTCGCCTGATACAGAAGGACACAGAGGATACTCTTCTTTTAATGTGTGTATATTCTCCATCACGATTGAAAAAATTCTGTGAACTTGTAAAGCAGAAACAACAAAGTCTACAAGCACTACAACACAATGGGAACTCCTGACAGTGAGATAGGCATGAATGAATGGAGAAGGTAAACTGGACTTGACTGAGGCTTTATTTTCCCTTCTTCCATGCAAATACTGTTTTTTTGAAGTAACATTAGAAAAGCAATTCAAAGCTCAGCTATGTGTACACAGCACTGTTATTTCTTTACAGCAACTTTTGCTGTAATAAAACAAGTAAGATCTTATACCTTGATACAGCACTTTTCATCTTCAAGGCATTCTCATAAATACATTCTAGCTAATCTGAACACCCCTTAACACAGGTAAGGTTGATTACCATTACAATTCTGACTACAGGAGGGACAGGGTTTAAATTACTTATATGCATGAAAGTACTTGATGTCTGAAGAGGGATTAAAACTCAAGGGTCACTACATCCTAACTGCCCACTATAGACCTTTTCCCAACTTCGATTTGTACTGTGAAGAATTATCTTCTCATACACAGATCATTTTCTATATTTAGCTAAATAATATACTACTTTTGTAATTAAAATGTTTCTTACACTAACAATAATATTTCTGTTCATTTGACCAATATTTCCAAGCTCCGTCAGCCATATGACCAAAACTGTTAAGACAGTTTTGGGGAACATAAATTGTCAGGTCTTCCCAGACTCCTAAGGACTTTCAGGGTTTTCAGGTACTGACTACATGTGGACTTCCACAAAAATTCCCTTGAGATATAAAAATATTACTTTACATTTGAGTTTGAAAGGCCTGATATATAAACTACATATTCTCCTCTAAAGGTTCTTTTGTATTTTTTGAATAGTGTAAGGTACAAATGAAACTTAATTTTTACACATTATTTTAACTTCAGCTAAGGAAACACTGCCCATAAGACAGAGCCAAGAGAAATACTGAAGAAGCAAAGCAGAGAAATTCCAAGTAACTGTGCGTTTATTTTATTTTTGAAAAAAATGAAACATCACTAAACTGTTCATTTTTATTCAGACAAATGGATTTACAGGTCATCATTTAGAATATGAAGTAAAAAGTGCAATCTCGGAAAATACAAAGCTATCACTTTATTTCAAGAATTTCTTTTCTGTAATGTCATAAATGGAATTGTGAACTGAAATTGCAACCTCTGTAGTAATCCTGTAACAAGTATCTTTTTAATAATTTATGTTTATTGTGTTTTCCTGAACATTTTGGATTTGTTGGGATGGTGTTCAATTACCTGCTTCCAATTTCAAATGGCTGCTGTAGAAAGCTGACTACTCACAAATATAAGTGCAGTGTTAAAGATTCCTGGATGAACAGTCCAGTTTCCTGATGAACAGTCACTGAACTGGATTCCACCTTTCAAGCGTGTATCAGTGTTTTAATTTTAAGGTATTCAAAATCGAGATATAAAAAGCATATGGGGTACAGAAATGAAAGCATTTAAAATGTTAATTTCACAAAGCACTATTTCTTACCTGTTACTGATCAGTTAAATAATTTTGAAGGCTTAAATACATGTATGCCTTAATTTAGGTTTTAAGATTATATAAGCAATGGGAACTCATTAACTGTTGATAAATACCTCACTTGAAGATACGCAAAATTTCATATTGATACAGGTTTTCCTTTTAGTAAACTGCTAAACTGCAATTCACATGGTGTTAAATGTGAAAAGGTACTTCAAGAGTGCAGTTTTTACCTCCTTTTCTGATTCTGAGTCTACGCTATCCATCTGTTGTCTGGACTGTGCCCAAACAGTTGCTCAGACTAGCCATCTTCAGAAACTCCACCTAAAGAAGTTTCTTTTGAGCATCCAGCTCAACATTTCTTCAAGTATCTATGTCCGTAACAATCCAACATGAGCAGCCTTTTCTGCTTGCTGCTCTCTGTGTTCAGATTTAATGTGGATATATGGGCAGCAGAGCAATATTCCTACAAAACACACAAAATCTCAGAGAATTCACAGGTACGGAGTTGGGAATTTTAAAGAGGGGTTAAGAACCAATTTTTAACTTCCAGTCCCTGAGAGTGCAAACAGTGAATACTTTCATACTATTAAAGCAACATGAGCTCTTATATTCAAAAAGCAAATAGATTGCATGTAGTTGTGGTCAAAGATGAATACTGCAACACAGCTGACACAGCTTTTCATAGTAATTCAGCAGAGTAAAATTGTAGGATTAAACAGAAAGAAGTGCCAAGAATTACTCATTAAAAGATTCTGTACTGTAAAAGCAGAAAATATGCATTCAACAGAATGAGAAATACATAGTAAATTTCAGTCTTGTTGTGGTATTATGGCTACACACTGAAGCCACAAAAGAAGGTAGCTATGACTTCACCTGAAAAACTGTAACTTCAACTGAAGACGTTAACCTGTAACAGCACTCATGTCCTTCTTTCTCTCTGTATTAAACTATGATTTTCCAAAGCAAATTTCTTATCACTGTGGTCTACATTTTGACCTGCAGTAAGGTTTCAGCCTTGGTGACAAACATCCCAGCAGCGTATGAAGACCACTAGCACATACTGAAGACAGCAGTTGAAAAAAAAAATCGTTAAAAGTCTTTAAAAGTTTTAGAAGTGTTTAAAGCTACACAGAGAGCACATTCCAGCTGAAGCACAAGTTCAACACTAGCAGGTACTGCCTTAAGTTATCAGGAATATCCTTTTTCTTTTGGTATACAAAGAACTGCGTCAAGATCTTAGCAGATAAAATGTAGGACAGATGTCCAGCGACAAATCTGAGCCTGCATTTACTAGCAGATAAGTGACAGTTTTTTAACAGGCAGGTAGCACTGAGCAGCAAGTGAGAATGGCTTGTCTGGGTGGCCAAGGTGTCTCCAGTAGATAGAGCTGCTTTAAAGAAAAAATGTCAAACACTTACAAGCAAGTACTTCCAATTAACAAGATAATGGCTATTTTTGAAAGCTCTACATTTGATATAAATATATATATAAAATATTTGTAACTACCTATAGAAATAAAGTGCACAAATATATACAAACTATTGATGTTTCTCAAAATATAGGATTATGTTGGGGTAAGACAAATGTTCTTCCTAAATGTATGGACACGTAGCAACAACAAAAATACTACAGATAGGAAAGTTTTAATTATTAGTACATAATAAAAGTGCTTACCTTTTTCTATAACTTGAAGGTGTATTTAGCTTGGAGAACTAAACATGTGTAAACTTTCTACGTATACTTCAAAAAAAATTTTTTTCTTTTTTGCAAAACAGGCTCCTGTTTATTCTCAGACTTATTTTTGGATATTGAAAAGACAACCCTTAATTCAGAGCATATTAAAACTCTAAATTAATTGGGCATTTTTTATTTAAAACAAACCTCTTCTACCTCATTAAAAATATTTTAAATTAGAAATTTTCATGTAGGTTAGAGCTGGAATTTTCGTCTCATTTTGCCATTTCTCGCACTCCACGGCTAATAAGCACTTTTTTGCTTCGTGTCACTGTTTTATAGGATGTTTTCAGGGATTTTGTGGTGCCGTTTAGCTCCACCTCTGTTGGCAAATTCAAGGATTTGAATGGGGGGAAGTCAAATGAACCGCTGTGTTTCCAGGAATATAGAAAGGTAGTCTGACTGAAATATAGACTGTCTGAAAGTTAAAGTTTTCAGAAAGACCGAGCCAGCGCTTGGCAATCTGAACACACAGTTGCACCTTTAAGTAGACAAATTATTTCAATCACACCCACCGCAGCACCGCTCCGGTTACACGCAGCGGAAGCTCCGAGAGTCGCAGGTGAGCGTGCGGGTCGGAAGGATTAAGAAGCAAGACGGGCGCCCTGTTTGCGAATCATGCGGCATTTAAGCCCGGCAGGGCTCTGATTCACCTCACGGTCCGGGTACTCCCGAGCCGGCCACGGTCCCCGGGCTCACCCAGGCCCCGGCCCGGCACCCCCCAGCCCGCGCCGCTCGCGCGCCACAGCGCGGGCGGGTGCTGCCCCCTGCCGGCGGGAAGCGCCCTCCCGCGGCGGGCTGAGCGCGGTCCCCGCGGCGCCGCCCCGCCCTCCCGCCAGCATGGCCGCCGCCGCCTCGGTGCC
>VYXC01002162.1:20111-58121 GCA_013397175.1 Platysteira castanea | reverse complement strand
TCTTTTTTTTTTTGGTTCTTTTTTTTTGGAGGGGGTTGTTTTCTTGGTGGGTTTTTTTGTGTGTGTGTGTAGTTTTTTGTTTTGGTTTGGGGTTTTTTTTGATTCTTTGGGGAATTTTTTAGGGTTTTTTTAGAGGGGTTGTTGTTGTTGTTGTTGTTGTTTTTGAATCCGGAGAGATCTCCTTTTCCGGGTATTCGACCCGGTTGTGATATGTCGCGTTCGTCAGTGAGAGGGACCGTGGCGTTTCGGTAACTGTGGGCTGTGTTTGTAAACGTGCACAGAACTCTATAAGCTTTGGCAGAAGTGAGCAGTGCAAAACTTCCCCTCTAAGACTTGTCTCCTGTGTACTTGAAAAGCTGCTCAGAGCGGTGATGGCACCAAGGGCAAGCAGGCCGGTGGTCAGGCTCAAACTTGGATTTTTACAAACTACGCATTATTTTTCTGCGGTGAAGTAACTCCCAGTTGTTTTAGTGTGTAGAAAACAGTTACAACCCGTTTTCAGTGTACAGGTTTATTCTCTTCAGCATAAATTATACACAGTTTGATGTTTATCTCCTTTTAAGCAAAATTATTTGTAATGTGATCCTCACCCCCTTCTCAGTATCCCCAAAACAGAAGAGAGGAATACAGAAGGGTTTGTTGGTGGTTAGTTGTCACAAAGAGCCATAGGTGCTCATGACATGTACTAGTGTTTAAGACCCTCAGACGGACAAGTGTAAGCTTGCAGTGTTACTGCACTGACACCTCTATGCCTTTGGCTTAAATCTACTTGGGGAAGTTCACCAATCATCAGGTGAAGAAGGGCATACACTTCAGTGTGATTGTTACTTGGACTCCCACAGACAAATGGGTTTCATCTTTGTAGTTACTGGTGTGATAACTTTTTGTTAGGTTTCACTGCTGTTGCTCTTCATCCCAGTGTTGGAGATCAACTATATCATAGTAAAATAATTTGTGTTTCACTCCACTGCAATGCCATTTTACTTGAGATTTAATTCCAGATAACCTTTGATACAGCATCCATTAACTTTTACAAGTTATATCCTTTGTGTCGCTTTGTAGGATGCAAAGTCTGGAATGGACAATACAGTTTTACATCTTTCCATTCTTGAGGTCATTCCTAGATGTGAGGTCACTCCTCTGACTTTTGAGGAAAGGTGAAATTGTTCTTCCTTGTCCCATTCTGTCTGTCTTCCCATACCTTCAGGATGTTGTGGTTTGGAAATGGTGCTCTCCAATTTAGTGTTCCCATTGAAACCACTCCAAACCACGTGTCTCCCCACTCCCTGCAGCAGAATGGAGAGGAGAGTTGGAGGCACAAAAGGTGAAGATTATGGGTTGAGATAAGAAAAATTTACTGGAAACGAGATAAGAAAACAAACAGTAAGAGAAACAATATAATAACAAAAGTATACAAGAGAGGTGAGCAGCTCATGTGCAACTGCTCACCACTATGCAGAGCCCAAAAATACCCAATTGTCATGCTACCCTGACCGGGGACCCCTTACCCTGTTTCTGGAAAATGATACGAAGTGGTATAGAATAACCTCCAGGTCCTAGTCGTGGCCCTCCCAGGCTACTGCAAAAATTAATCCTGTCGTGGCCAAAACCTCCCACTGGGTTTCTCTCCCACTGAGCCTAGAGCATCTGCATTCCTTTTGATAATTTACTAGAAGGTTTGGAAAACAGAATTTGATATAGAATCAGATTTTTGTGTCTAGCTCCCAGATGCAGATAATATTTTTGGAGATCAGGTAAACTGGAGGAAAAATACTTGTCTGTCAGGTAAAATTAATTTTAGGATTAGAGCTGCAAGCTCTAAGTTGACCTTACAGGATTTGAGAAGCAGCTGCTTCAAAAATCTCTGCTAGCCTAACTTTCCTTCCACTGCAGTAGCTCTCGAGTGAAGTGTAAGTGAGCCCAGCATTTCTCTAGCCAGTGTTGCCTCAGGTGGCCTGAGAGTTGTCCAGACTGCCACTGAGGTAAGTTTGCAGTGGGTAAGAAGGCAGAAGCAAACTCAACATAGTCTAGGTCTTCTGTGCTTTGGGTTCTACATGCTGGGAGCTGTGAATATTTTGCAAGCTCATTGCAATCTGCCATTTCTGACAGCATGAATATTGGTCTAAAAGCTTACTCAGGAACTGAACAGTGCAGCCATGTATTGATGCTGCTGCAGCAGCAGGGTTATGGATCCTCAAAGCAAATTTGAGAGCAACCACCTGCTGCCACAGGCCAGGCGTGCTGCTTTCTACACAGGAGCAATCTGTTACTGTGATGGATCTGTGTGTTCATAATGATCCTAAAGCATTGCAGTTCCAAAATAACTTCTATGTCATGTTATCTGGAGCTGCTCTCTCCAGCATTGCACTCTTTTCCTCAGTCCCAACAACTTTCATTTTGCTAGATGTAAAAGTTCAATTCCCTCTTGAATCTTAAATCATAGGGCACTAGTAAAACAAGTATTATACCAAGCTAAAACTAGTAAAGTTGCTGACGGAACCTTTTTTTCCCCATAGATTGAAAGAAATAAAAAAGGCACCATTTTAGTCCTGTCTTCTGTTAGTGTAGCCATCATCAGTGTTTACTAAATGTTTGCATGAAGAGTGTTAAAGATGGTCTTTTACTGATTTTGAGTTTTGTGATTGTTCCTGTTGCTTATCTTCCACAATTCTTAAGGCGGTATGTTATTCATCCTAAAGTGTTTGTAGTTTTCATGATTTTCATGAGCAATCCAAGTGGGAACCTTTGTGATAGCTAAGCAACACGAGTAACATGGGAACAGACCCATCAACACTACTGCAAACAATGATCTAGGTCTTCCCTAAAGCTTGTGTGTGTATTCAGGGTCGGAGTATGTGGGTTTTTACTGCTATTTTTCTTTGCACTTCTCCTCGTGCTCCACAGGGGGGAAGCAGAAGGAAGTAGGAGATCGGTTAAAACTGTCTCATCGTATCAGCGTTTACACTATTGGGTGTGGAAAGCTTTGTTAGAGAGGTATTTGATATATAACGACGACCACAGAGCCACTTGAAAAGAAGTGCTTGATGAGCCAGCTAATACAGTGATTGAACAAATGGGGTCTCTGTGAATGTGAAAGTAAGAAAAAGCTAGAGTAAGAGGCAGCTGTGTGTTGTGGAAGGAGGGTATTGTATGTCAGAGTCTGGAGGTTTTAATTGGGAAGTTTTCAGTCTTTGTGGTAATAAGTTATGTCAAAATGGTTCAGATTTTATTCTTCGCTGATAAGCAAATCAGTCATGATACGTATTCAACTTGAGAGTGATACAAACTGTGGAACAACTAGTCACATTGAAGAAAAAAAGAAGCACTGTCATTTTCTCTGTGTGTGATAAATGGTGACATCACTTTTAAATACCATTACTAAGCTTTCAGTTGTGAAAAGCTTGACAGTAACAATTCCGTTCAAAGAGTTACAAGTGTTCTGAACTTAAGGGAAAACTTGACTTGATTGAAAATCTGATTATCCATAGAGAGACAAAAGCCAAGTTACTTTCCAATGATGAACTAGAAACAAGAAAAATTAGATGCGTTTTTGTTAGCTGGAATATGCAATCATAGGCAAACCCAAACATAAGAGGGACTTTAGTTGGGAAACCTCTTAGATTTTGTCAAGTCAACACAAAAATTTTTTCCAAAAGGTTTTCTTTGTTTTGGAGCTATAATACCACGTAGAAGTGCCTGTGTCCTGGTTCCAGGTATAGTAAAGTTAATTTCTCCTCAGGAGCTGTTACAATGCTGTACTTTGGATTCAGAATGAGAATGGTGTTGATAACACTGCAGGTTTGGGTTTTGCTGAGTCATGTTTATCCTAAGTCAGGGACTTCTTTTTTCCCAGTCTCATGCTCTGCCAGGGAGGGAGTAGAGGGGGTTTGCAAACAAAACCAAGGGGGAGCATAGCAGGGACAGGTGACCCAAACTGACCAGAGGGATATCCCTCACCGTAGGATGTTCATACCTGCTCTATAAACTGAGGGAGTTACCCAGAAGGGCAGCCAGTCTTGGGGTCTGGCATTAGTGAGCAGGTGCAGAGCAATTGTATTGTGCATCACTAGTTTTTCCCTTTTTGTTATTTTTTTGTTATCATTATTATTATCATCATTTACCCTTATTACCATATTTTACTTAATTTTCAGTTATTAAACTGTTCTTATATCAACATACAAGTTTTGCTTTGATTCTCCTCCCCATTCCACCAGAGTGCAGGAGGAAAGAATGGGGGTTTGAAGGAGTGGCTGTGTGGTGTTTAACTTCCAACTGGGCTTAAAACCATGACAGCCTGGTATTCAGTATGGTGGTTATGTGTAAGAGTTTTTGTCCATATAAACAAGAAGCCTTTGTTTTAATGAGCTTTCTTACATGTATTTCTCACTCATTACAGGCATTCCCAAATAGCACTCTTCATTTTTATATTGGAAATAAATGTTTAATGGCACATCTTTGTTTGTTTTTTCATAGCTTTTTTTAATTTGGTATCTTAAGGAGAAGAATCATGGGGTAAGAAATTGGCAAGCTAAATACCAGTTGTTTAAAATTGGGTATTTGAAATGTATATTCTGGAAAAATGTGATGGGCATGTTATGCTTTGTTGATCTGTAGTCTGGCCTCATCTCAAGAAGATACATTTTGTAGTTGCCTGGTTAGTTTTTCAGGCATGCAGTTAAATGTAAATTGCAAGAAGACTAATATGTACCCTTTTGTGTAAGATTGGAATTATCGGTGGAACTGGCCTGGATGATCCGGATATCTTAGAAGGAAGAACAGAAAAATATGTTGACACTCCTTATGGCAAGGTCTGTATAACCTTTCTATTTATTACTGAAACTTTTTGCCAGTTTCCAAGATGTTTGTATGCTTTAAGAATTTTCCAATTGGTAAGTGAATGTATAAAGGAAGTGCTGGCACAACTGTTCTTTTTAGTTGCTATGTTGTGGAATTCTTAGTTTGTAGAAATAAAGTATTGCAAAGCTGATGTGCAAAGGAGTCTATACCTCTTCTCATTTGTAGATTGGTTGGATTTAGAAACTCAGTCCTGAATTTACAATCAAAGGATAAACCGTCTCTTTAATTTGTGCTGGCGTGTGACCTCTATTATCTGTCAGATCAGTCAGGAACCTTTCTGAACTGCAGAAAACTGTCCTTTGAGGTTTATGAGACACGATTTTCCCTGTAACTATTGAGTTACGTTTTACATGTCAATGTAAAATTATGCTTATAACCACATAATTGGAAAAGTATTTGAAAATGAAGCACTGAAACTGTTCTTGTGACACTGGTACACCTGAACAATTCTCCTTCACATTGCTTCTGTCCTTTTCCTCAGCAGAAGGGAGTGGAGGCTAGGGCTGTTGCTCTATACACAGTGCTGAGTGCGTTTTGAAGGGTAATTCCTGGCACAAAGCGTTGTGTCAGGGGAACAAGACTAAAACTGAGATACTATGGTGTGAATCCAAACATGAATTCAAGATAATGTCCTGAGTTGAACTGGGACTGTTAAGCTGACCTGGATGGAGTCAGGTCACAGCCAGAGAAAGACAGCACAGCCAAACAGCAAGCTTTTATCCTTTTACCTGTAATGGCCTGTCTTCCTTTTCTTGTGCTGTAGATCTGAACTTCTGATATTTCCTCCTGTAGAGATTCACATTAACTTCAGCGACTGAATGCAGTTTTCATCCTCATGAGGAGCAGCTGATGGATCGGCCTTGGTGTAGGATGTACAGAGCTTAGTCCACAAGTTACAGCTGCACAAAGTGCAGTGGATTTCTGTTGAAGCAGAAACAAGCCTCACAAATTCAATTGGTATTATTAGGTGGATCAATATTCACTTGCTTTGCTGCTAAGACTATTTACTATTCAGGAAGGAGGTGTGGCAACCTACCATTCATTTTAGAACTACATAGTTAGGAGGGGCAGCTATTGCTGGATGCAAGAGGACAATTTTATTTTTATTTAAGTGTGCCTGGAAAAGTTTTAGAAGTTTATTGTTTGTTAGTATTTTTTCTTACAGGTATGCTTTGTTCTTGATTGTTACTGGAATAAAACCAAATTGGGACTTTTCTGCCATAAAGATACTTTTTCATAGAGCTGTGAAATCCATGTAGAGATAATCTGCTTGAAATTTTAAGAAGTAAAGGGCTTAATCTAAATAAACTTCAGAACCTTGTGATCTTTTATTTCCCAAGAGAAACAGAGATGAAACATGAACCTATTTAGTTCAGGAAAAACTAGGAAGAATGAAAATGAATGAATGTCAAAAGGAAATTGCAAGGCATAGTTAATAGAATGTGTCCATTTGCTTCTGTCATGTAAAAATGCAAAGTGTACAATTCCACTTTACTTAAATCGTGGTGTTTCGTTCTTAAGTTTCTAGTCAAGGACATAGCCAAAAGATTTTTGACTAAACCTTTCTGGGATAGATGTTCCTTGGCACCTTTGACATTTGACAGCAGCAAAATAGATTTTTCTTTAATGAAAAATGCTGTTTTCTTTTAAAAGATGAATAATAGCTTACGTTTTCTTCATACAGAGTCCTTGAATTCTCTTCTGCTTTGGCCTTCTTGAATCATAAGAATCATTTAACAACCAAAATTAGCATTAGGGAATGTGGGAAATACAGAAAAATTTAAAGGAAACTATTATAATAGTTTTTTGCTGTTCTGTATGTTGATGTTGGTCCTCCTATGATCTTTCAAGTTACATTAGTAAGGGGGAAAATGCAGTACAATAGTATTAAAAAAACCTAAGTAAGCTTACAGCTCTTAATATTCCAGCTGTCTTTTCTCCTTTGCTTCCACCATTTTCAGTGCATCAAAAATTTGGTATTCTGTGGAAAATACTCTGAAACCTTTTGGGATTCTATCTCCAGATATGGAAAATATTATTCTCCTACAGGATAACAGATGCTGTTCCAAGCAATTTTATCTTCATCATTGAATTTTGAAGCTACTAAAAAGCTTTGTTCAGAATATATTTTCAGTTAGATTGTCTTACTTTCTGGATGATCAGTCTTGGTCCTGAGTTACCTTCCCTGGTGGACAAGAGGTCTTCCTGCTCTAGAAGATTATTCTAGGGGCTCCCTCTCTTTTTCTGGTCCTAAGTTTATCTGACAAACAAAGCAGAGGGTAGTTCCACCTTTCAATTGAGCATTTTTTTTCTTTCATCATGAAAATCAGACCATATAATGTAATACTTAAGCTCCTCTTCTACCTTCACAAAAGAAAGTACATCGTTTGGTTCCTAAACTAGCTCACAGTTTAAATGGAGGCTTGCAGAACCTCTGAAATACTTTTTCATTGCAAGTGTTCCGTGCTCATTCTGTTTTCTGTTCCAGCTAGCTTCTGAGGTGAGACCAAGGAAAAAATTAATTCTGTAGACACCGCATGAACAATACTTTATGCATATTTATGCATGTTATAGACAAGGGGGATTTATTCCAGTTGTTTGTTATTGTAATAGCTTGGGGTTAATTGCCCAGGGTTCTATTCTTTCTTTTCTGTTTTGCAACAGTGAATAATATATATCTGACTTGTATTATGTGAAAAGGGGGAAGTACTTGTTTAATAAATTTATTAATTTTTAATGTTTGAGAACTTTTTATTGGACCATTTATTAAATCCTCCTTTAAAAATACAATATTAAAGCTTTGAATTCAAATTGCTCCATTGAAAGTTTTTATTATTTTATCATCACTCCTGGCTATGACTGAGATAATAGTAAAGAGGTGCAGCACTTGGAAAGAACTTGCAGGAGAGAGTAGAATGGAAGTACACACTAGCTGGTTTTCGTGGTTAACACGTAGTTGCAAATTTCTGTTACTATAACTTTATGCACATATCAATAGTTGGTCCAGTCTTATTCAACCTCTTTACCAGGAACCTGGATGAAGGGATAGAATGAACTCTAAGCCAGTTTGCAAATGCTACAAAACTGGGGGAAATGGCTGACATACCTGAGGGCTTTGCTGCCACTCAGTGGGACCTTAGGCTGGAGAATTGGGCAGAGAGAAACCTAATGGCGTTAAACAATGGCAAGTTTAGGGTCCTCCACATATGAGGAGAATAGCTCCAAGTACCAGCACAGCTGGGGGCTGACATGCCAGAAAGCAGCACTGCAGAGAAGAACCTGGGGTGGTGGATGACAAGTTCAGCCTTGCAGTCAGAAGGGTCAATGCTGTCCTGGGGTTCAGCAGCAAGAGTGTGGCCAGCTGTCAAGGGGTCAAGGTCAAGGGGTGTGATTCCCTTGTCCTGATGAGGCCACATCTGGAGTGCTGTGTCCAGGTCTGGGCTCCTCAGTACAAGAAGGACAAGGAGCTACTGGAAAGGGTCCAGCAGAGCCACAGAGGTGATTCGGGGTGTGAAGCATCTCTTATGGGGAGAGACTGTGGGAGCTGGCCTGCCTTAGTCCAGAAAAAAGACTGTATCTCATCAGTACATATAAATATCTCAAAGGTGGTCCATCCTCAAATACCCAGAAGATGGTGCCAGATTCTTTTCAGTGGTGCTCAGTGACAGGACAAGCAGTGATGGCCATAAACTAAAACACAGTATGAGGAAGAATTTCTCCACATTGAGGGTGGCAGAGCACTGGAACAGGCTGCCCAGGAAGGTCATGGAGCCCCCCTTGCTGGAGACTCCAACCCCACCGGTCTGTGTCCCTGATTTAGGCAAGCCTGCCATGGTAGGAAGGCTGGACTAGCTGATCTCCACAGGTCTTTTCCAACCCTAAGAATTCTGTGATTGTGTACAATCTTTAATAGCTTTTAATGAACCATAATGCAGTATCTGCAATTCTTTTCTTAAACTGTCCATTTATCAGTTAGCACTGCTTTCTTTTTTCCAAGTATTTCTTCTTCTCTTCCATTTTTCTAGAAGTTATGTGCCAAAAAGGTATTCAGTGTGTCACCTGAAAAATGTGCAGAATGCATTTTGTGGAAATCTGCAAAGGTGTCAGCTGGACCGTACTATTAGACAATCATCCTGAAGCCTTTTGGAGTGCTAGGATGCAAGCAGATAGGGACAAATGGCTGTAGCAAATAGATTTTGAAGCCTGTGGATTTTAGAGCTGTTATGTTCTTTCTGCATCATAAATGTATGCCAGAATTCACTGGAGTTCTGTGGTGGGAATGGATATCGAACAGTACCTTTATACCCCAAATCCTTTGAAAACTGATGTAAACTTAAATCTACCTCTTGCAATAAACTTGAATCTTTTACTTATAAAGTAGAGAGCCCAGTCTTCAACTTGCTGATCTATTTGATGGGAGGCAAGAACTTTTGCTGGAAATCCTCTTTAGTTTTTTAAGAGTATTTTTGTACCATTTTGGGGACTAGGTGCTTATTACTTCACACAGCAAATGTGTGTAAACAAAACAAAATCCCAAATGCTAATTTTTGTGAACCTTCCTTATTATGGAATGTTGCAATGGCAAGTTGCCTTGGCCACTAGACAGCAGGGCTTTTGCTCTGTGTGAAATTTTACTCGTAAAGCCATGTTTGCTTCAGAAGAGTATATGTAAGGTAAAGATTAAACACTTAAATATCAATAGTTTAATATTAAATGGAGACTTGCAAAAAAAGAAGTCAGAATAACTACAGTTCTAAACATAAATTTTCTGGAATGTTCCCATGTTCCCTTTTTTTAAAAAAAAGGTAGTAAGTGCCTGCCAGAATTTCAGCATTGGTGATAGAGTAAATTACAGTGCTCTGGAGAGCTTTCACATGAATAATTACCAAAAAGAGCTGTGCAATAGGAAGTAGAAGGTCATGTTTTTATTAGAAATGGGAGTCTTTAACATGGAACTCCCATATCCCTTTATTGTCAATCTCTGCAGATTTTCAAGTGTGTAATAAAACCAACAGCTGTAAAACTAAAGGCTAATTGAAATCTTGCATCTAGCATTATAATTTTATTTGTATTTTATCAAGTAGCTGGCAACTGAACATTGTTAAATGCAAATGTGTGAGTCTTTCAAGACACTTGCAAACTTAAAATCAGTAGATAAACCATGATTTTGTTAGTAGCTGTTTTAAATAAAAAGGGAAGCTAGAACACAGTGTATTTCAGAGCTGTGCAGGCCAGGAGCAGAACACAGCCCACAGAGGAGTTGATTCATGGTAATGGTTGTTGATGACTTGGAGGCTGCTTCTCATGGGCAGGATGAGCCATCTCCATGGCAGGGTACAAGTTCCAGCTGCATAGCTAAAATCAGAATGTTCTGTTGTCCTGGCTGGTTGATAGGAAGATTGTATTTTCTTGTTGTGTAACTGTGAGAGACGTCCCTGGGGTGAGCAAATGCAACACTGCTTCTGCCATCTATGTACTGCAATTTCTCTGTTATATCACATTTCATTTCCCAAAAGCAGGACTCCCAGCAGCACAGAAGAGTGAGTTTTTCAAGAAGCTGGGGATGAGTGAAGGGTGGGTTAGAGGAATCCAGAACTCTTCATACCCCTACTGCTAGCCCGAGTTAGAAGTGGGACAGACAAAAGAATGGCAAGTGTTATGGAAAAGCACAAATTACATGTGATTTGTGTTGGAAGGGGGCTTTACTAGACAATGGCAGCTATTTAGCAAAAAGAAACTGAAGATTACAGGAAAGTGAGTCATGCTAACCAATTTAATGGTAACATGTGCATGCTACTGTTTTTATGTTTGAAATACTCTTTTCATATATTAGAAAGTATAAGTTTCAAACCTGAAAGTAAAGAGTTGGAATGTTAATGTTAGTATGAACACAGAAAATTTGAGATAGTCCTGGTCTCAAGTTTGATCTTCCAGACTGTTTTACTAATCTGCTATATCAAATTACAGAGCTGAGCTCAAGAAAACATGAAAATGCAATGGTAACCAATATTTTCTTCCATATCTGTTGCTTAAACTTGTTATTTTTAGGTAGCAGTAGAGGTTTGTCGTGTGATTATCAGGCTGTAACTCATTCTTACGTGCTTGTTTTGCAGCCATCGGATGCTTTGATTTTGGGAAAGATCAAAAATGTGGACTGTGTGCTCTTAGCAAGGTAAATGAACATTTTAAGGGGGGTTTTATTATGTGTCTTAAAATTTTCTCAGAATTTTTTATTTTTTCATTAGGTGAACTAAATTTCTTGTCTAATACCATCTTGCTCATTGTGATAGCAAAGTCCAGCACAAGTTTAGGTTTTTTCATGAGCCAATTTGATGCTGCAAGGACTGAGAGTATTATAAATGCTGTCTAGGTTAGATAAAAAATCCCGTGGGAGGTGTTGCCCTAATAAGAATGGCAGCCTGCAAGGCCACATGTTCT
Organism: Platysteira castanea; assembly: GCA_013397175.1. Classification (NCBI taxonomy): domain Eukaryota; kingdom Metazoa; phylum Chordata; class Aves; order Passeriformes; genus Platysteira; species Platysteira castanea. The sequence goes on along the minus strand of VYXC01002162.1, from coordinate 46,826 downwards.
GAGGGTAGGTAGGTGATGCCGATAACCGTACTAATCTCTGTGTTAGCAGATTTCCTTTGTGAAATAGAGAAAATGTCTGCTTCCAGATTAACTGTATCTCTGGTACCACTGTAAACTCCTCCAAATCATTCCCTTAGGTTATGGACTCCTCCTGCTGTTACAATTATTGCTTAGGGGGCTGCATCCCCTGCAGTTCTCCCTCGCTACGTAATTTTTATTCATATTTTACTGTACTTGAAGAGACTCTGGAAGCAGGATCTGCAGATGAATGTGTGAAAATTTCACACTGGTGTTAACCATGGATGTCTAGGACCAGGATGCTAGTAGATTAAAATGTAAGAATTCTAACACAGTTCATAGCATCTGGGCAGAATGGACAGAGAAAGTGCAGATGACGTGGTCCATCAGCAGGCCCAGTCAAGTCAAGGTGATTAGTCAAGCACAGGATCCATCCAGGGAATCCAGGCAGGAGCAGTAGGAGGTGAGAGACAAGACTGTATTGTGTGTCTAAAGCCTGTCCCGCTCTGGAGACAAACTACAGCATAGGTCTGAAGGCCGTGGGGGAGAGAGGGCTGGGGACAGGCACACTGTGACATAGCTCAGGCCAGGAGTGAAGACGGGGGCCTGAGCTTGGAGGCAGGAGAACTCAGGCTCACAGGCATCAGGAGTTTGTGTGGAGGCTTAGGGTGACACTGGCCAGGGCACTTAGGACCCAGTGATGCACTCAGGGCTCCGATTCTTTTCATGCCAGTGTTTTTCCATTAAAGCTGCTGACTGCTAACCATCTCTGCAACTACACTTCTGTCTGTGGTTTTACTTTTCTTATCTTTCATGGACTTTGCTCATGTCTTTTATTACACCTGGACAGCATTTTTCTCATATTCTCAGTAGAAATGCTAAGTTAAGTTCTCATTGCTGTGCTGTTTCAAACTAGACCTTGGGCAACAGATGTCTGAACAACTTGGCTGTGGTTTACCTCCTCACTGGGATTTATGACTGTTCACATAGAAACCTTGTGAGTTTACTTTTAGGACCAAGGTACTTGCAAATTTTATTTTGTGTTTTGGCCTCTGAATCAGGTGGGAAAAAAAAGGCATGCGTATTCTGTAAGAAGATTATGACAGCAACTGCAATAAAGCAAAAAATCAGTGTGCCTAGTAGCTTACAAGAAATGCTAATGACAGCATGGGAATCCTTGCTTGGCCATGTTGTGTGCAGTTCCTGAATCATCAAATTCTTAGGACATTCTGGCCTCTGAAAAAAATAAGTTGAGAAATTAAGTTCCTTCTTTTCTCTTACATAGTTGAAAATAATTTTCCTATGTGTTTAATCATATAAGTGGTGTACTTCTGTAGCAAAGACAGAGCACAAAAGCTTGTGCTTATAAGACCAAGCATTTCCTGTTTTGGTGAAAAAGAATACTGCAGCAGTGTGAAGTCATTCTTTGAATTTATGAAAGCTGTCAGATCACCTTAAGATCAAAGAGAAAAATGTGATGATTCTACTGTTTTCTTTGGAAAGATGACAGAACACAACGTGCTGTGATGTGCCACTCTGTGTGGAAGAATACAAGCAACGCTTCTGGGCAGAAAATTTGTGGAGGTGTATATAAATCTTAAAAATTTCCTGTAGTGTATGGAAAAGGAGTTTCAGAATCTATGGAACTGACTTAGAAAATTCAGAGGAAAATGCTTATTTTACTCTTGAAGCTGCTGAAGTATATTTGAATTGTATTTTTAGGATTCTTTTAGTTACAGTCTTGAACTCAAAATTTTGCATTTAAAAAGAAAATTATCCCACTGCTTCTTAAATTGAATTCCAGGAGAAGCCTAATACATTTAGGAAAACAAAATATACCGGAAGTAGCTGAAATGGTCACTTCCACTTACAATATTTTTAGGGAAAATGTTTCCTGAAATTCTCCTTATTTGCGAGAAGGAAGGCAATTTCAGTCTGGTTTGTTTTACTCTCTTGCAACATGTATCTTTGCAGACATGGAAGGCATCATACAATTATGCCATCAAATGTCAATTACCGCGCCAATATCTGGGCATTAAAAGAAGAAAATTGTTCCCATGTATTAGTGACTACTGCCTGTGGTTCATTACGAGAGGAAATACAACCTGGTGATCTTGTCATAATTGACCAGTTCATTGACAGGTGAGTAAGAGGGACGACAAATGGGGATTAGACCATATAATAACATGTTCATGTTAAATTAAGTTTTCGTAAAATGAGATGATAGCCTCAGTTCTTCAGTCTAAAAGCGAGATTCATACAAGAAAATATGATAGGAAATGGGAATGAGATTATAAGAAGTTCCATTCTAACAGAGATAGAAGTACCAGGCTTTGAAGAATGGCCATGAATGAACTGAAGTATAGCTCCATGGGAAAACTGTTCAGAAGAACAAATCTTCTATTCTCAGATGTGGGAGAGAAACTTGAATAAGAGCACAAGCCATTCCAAGCTTTATGAAGACTCTGAAATGAGATGGAGAGGTACAAGAAAGCATAGTAAAGAGTCAGCTAGGAAAATATATGCCATAATAATGAGGTCCTGCACAAGAGACGTAAACAGACACTACAACACAGTAGCAAAAGAGAGGAGGTTGTTTTAAAACAAGGATAGATGCTTGCTTATGTTATTTGTTAAGAATCATAAGGAAGTAAATTTGTTTGCAAAGTTTTTGTACACCAGCCAGTCCTATCCTTGATTATCTGACTAGAAAAATTCAAGTAAAGCTGGGGGCAAAATAATGTACGTTTAAGGATCACCAGAAACACCAATAATTCAAAGAGCTGGTTTCACATCTTAAAGGTAAATTTATTTTTAATACTTGGAGGTGTATTATATCTTGAAGTCTTATTTGGGTATTCCACCTAATTTAAAGTATTTTAAATGGTTTATGCAGCTTCTTTGGTCATTTGTGGTGCTACTGGTAATATTTCATTGCCAACTGAACATGTAAACCTACATTTGTTCCCTATACTGGTTTGAAAGCAAACCAGTGAGAGACCAAAAAATCAGAACTACAATTTAATCGGAAAAATTAAAAATAAATGCAATAGTACAGAAACACAGACAGAGTCAGAATATGAGCTGACACCCCGTTGGGCAGGTGGGTGTCAGGTTGTATCCTGACTCTGGCAGGTTAAGCCAGTGTTTCTGTATTATTGCCCTGTTACACATACTAGTAAAGAACTGTTATTCCTATTCCTCGTATCTTTTCCTGAAAGCTCCTTTATTTCAAAATTATAATAATTTGGCAGGAAGGGATTACATCTTCCATTCCAAGGGAGGCTCCTACCTTCCTTAGCAGACACTTGTCTTTCAAACCAAGACAAGTGGGATTTCTTTATGAGGCCATGTAGTGATGTGACCATTCTCTTCAAAGAACAGGGTCTCTGAAAGTCAGATACTAATATTTATGCATATCAGATCTTTCCTCAGGCTTTTCTGGTTGAAGGTGCCTGCTGATTGAAGGTGCCTGACTAACAACATCTGAAATGCTATAATGCAGGAAGTGGATTATGGCTTTTACCATTTCCTCCAACTCTAAATAATTCATTAGCAGACAAAATAGAAAAGTGTGAGAAATTGCATATATTCTATTTGCAGCTTTTCAGTATCCCATAAAGGAAAAATTAATATTAGCATTTCAACTGATTTTAACAGCTGTATCCCATCTTCCAGATGTTTTTAGTTTGTCCATCTCTTTCCTATTTTATAATCTCATTCTTAAGGATAACCTATTGATGCTTTTTTTTGTCCAAACCTGCTCTAACATGTAACTTGTATTTAAAATCTTCTTTTAAATATTTCCTAGTGACTTTATTGGGGAGCTGCTATAACAAGCATTACCGGCAGATACTTTGTATTTCAACTGTGTATTGAATTTGGCTATTGTCTTTATTTTCTCCTGTAAAGCACAATATGTGACACACTGCAGGGAAGAAGGGAGTGTCCGAGAACATTGTTCCAGACAATTTGAACCATCCAATTGGGTGGATTAGCCTGAGGCAGTACATTTGAGGGTAAAGTGGTACTGGATAGCAGTTCCATGTGTTCCGAAATGGCACGCTGGATGGTATTTTCAACATGTTTGACCATTTCCATCTATTGAAAGAAGAGTGGAAAAGGATTCTTCTACCTGGAAGCTGGCAGTGCATGTGTGTGTGATCTTTCTGAGAACATGAAGACATCTTGTTACAAGGTTTTTCTGACAGAATTCACACTTCCTTCATGCTGGAAGCTGTTCCTGTAAATTCCCATCCTTTCAATGTAGGAATGCAGTGATATGAACAAGTTCTATTTCAACTAGCCTTGTGGTAACTGAGATTTTATTCCTTCCCTTTCTTAAAGCTTACTTATACTTTTTTCAGAGGTTATATGCCTGACTATTAAATTAGCTGATTGTTTTGCAGTAGAATTGCAGCACAGTGGGGCTGTTCGTGTCATTTAGGAACAAATTAGCATTTCAGTTTCTTGGTTAAACAAAATATTTTCATCATGAATTGACAATGCACTAGTGGAGTAACAGTTTTATACTCTTCAGCTCAATTCTCAGGGGTTTCTACAGAGGCAGAACAGGATTACAGGTGGCCGTTAATATCATACTAATTTTTTCTTCCACTCCCAGGGATGCTGTGTTTTTTGATTTGTATCAATTTGTTGCTTTCTCTTTCCGTTATTCTTTCTAAGAAAGTTTTCTGCTTTTCTAGGACAACTAAAAGACATTGTACCTTATATGATGGACAGCATTCCAGTCTCTCAGGAGTATGTCATATTCCAATGGCCGAGCCATTCTGCACCAAAACCAGAGAGGTTAGTAAATTCTGTAGTAATATTAAGAAATGTTGTTTTTATGGTACTTATTTGTGATATATTAGTTTAATTGTGCATTCTTAGAATACAGGGGCAATATGCACCTCTTTATCCTGTTTCGCAGATACATCATGGTACTAAGAACAAATGTAACATTTGGAAGGCATGAGAAATAAAATATCTGGTGTCTGTCTTCCTAAGGGAGGTACGCAGAAGTCAGTTGGCAATACAGATTTTCCCAGAGTCTTAATAACAGGACAAAAGATCTTTATTTATCAAGTAACTAGCCCAGAAAGCAACAAAATGTACAAAGCAATTAGGATTAGAAGTTAGTTCTGTTTTTTAGTGAATAAAGCTTCACCTATGGTAGAGGCACTCTACATACTTAAAACAAATGTTTAAATAAGTAGTGCTTTAACATTCACAGAAATTGCAGTATTGCATTTGTGCTTTTGTGCTTTATAGAGGTGGGTGGTGGTGGAGAGTCAAGGCTTAGGATGTTAAATGTAAACAAGCCAAATTATATTCACCTTCTATTCTTAATTGTTCCTCTCAGTTGTGTCACTTCATGATTTTCAGGCTTCTTAGACCAGAGAGTGTGAAACACTTCTCTGTTTTTCAGCACCCTTATAAGCTTCTGGGAGGAGTGTATCTGATTAAATATGTCACCTTAGTATATTCCTAGAGTTGAGAAGAAAGGAAGGTGAAGATTGAACTGCATATTTTGTGGTGTTGTGGAATGCTCTGATCAGAAGCTTCAAGGAGGTACATTCTTCAGAGGAACAGGAGTACTTACAGAATCAGTCATATTCATCTAAGAGACCTGCTCTCTGCAGTCAAGACAAAGCTGAATTGTGAAGCAGGTGGCACAATCTATACCCTGAACATGTACAAACATTTAGACTACTGAGCTATTCTGCTTTTGTCACCGATTCGCTTCAGCGTCATTGTGGGCTATTTTTGTTAATTGGCCACACTGTGGTTTGGAGATATCCACAATGGGAATCAAGGTGTTCTAAAATGAACTAAAATCTCATTAAGAAACAAACCACTGCATATTATACAAGTGCATGCTTTTGCCCTTCTTCCATTGAGTGTCAAATTATGCAAAATACTTTGCATTTTTCTTGCAAAAAGAGCCTAGCCACATGCTCTTGCCAAAGATTAGTTGGCATTTAGTTGCGTTCTGACTGTGAGCATGATGTCATGTCACAGCAGATGCAAGGAGTTTGTAAGAAATGGATTAAAAAGTGTTATTACTTTGGTGGTTGGCAGTACTTCACACTGTCATTTAAAAAAAAAAAGTAAGTACTCATATATAAGAAATTTCCTGAGACTGCGGGAAACATATGCCAAGACTAGTTTTCTTTCAGTTGTTAACTAGCTAGAGACGAAATTATTTGCGTTTTACATTTTTTGAAAAGCCAGCAGAGAAATGTGCCTTTTCAAACAGAGAAAAAACATTTAGGTACTTCCCAGTCTCACATGTGATCATTATCTCATTAGCCTGTGCATTCTAATCAGCCTAACAGATGTTTGAAAGAACATGTGGGTTTTGAGCTCTTTGTGAGGCTGAGAAGGAATATTTTCACTTCATTTGAAAATACCAGATAAAAGTGACTTAAATTTTTTCCTAAAACTATCTCTGAAAATTGTTGGGATAATTTCAGCCCCGTTTATCCCAATTCAGAGGGATTTTGTAGATAAATGCAATAATAAAAAAGCCAAAATTGTGAATGTAATGTATTTAAGGAATTTTGCATCAAAACATCTGAAAACTTCATATGATATTGCATTTGTGCAAATACATTAAATTCTTGTTTAGTTGGTTTATGCACTGTAAATTAAATGAGAATATAAATGGAGTTTATCTTTTTCTCTGTGAAGTTTCAGATAACATAGGATATTTTGGGTATTGCTGCTTTTAGAAGCTGAGGCTCAACACATCTTACAGGCAGTAAAGTTGGAACTTGGTAAAGAGTTTCAGAAAGGTACTGCTCACCTGTGGTTTAAGTCATGCCAATTCATCTATTGATTTATTAACAATGTAGTTAACTGGCATTCAGCTAAACGTATGTTCAGAATTAATAGCCTCAATAAACCAAAATATTAGATGAACTTACAGCACAGAATGAATCACAGAATATTAAGGGGTTGTAACGGACCTTAAAGGTTATCTAGTCCCAACTGCCACATGCAGGGGTACCTTCCACTAGAACAAGCTACTCAAGGCCTTATCCAACCCAACCTTGAACACTCCCGGTGTTGCGGCATCCACAACCCTCCTGGGCAGCCTGTCCCAGTGTCTCACCTCCCTCATGTTAAAAAATTGAATCCTAGTATCTAACCTAAATTTTCTCTCTTTCAATTTGTGCCCTGTTACTCCTTGTCCTATCACTGCAGTTCCTGACAGAGTCGCTCTCCACCTTCCCCGTAGAACCCTTCGGATATTGCTAGGTTGCTAGGAGTTTTCCGCGCAGCCTTCTCTTCTCCGGGCTGAATGGCCCCAACTTTCTCAGTCTTCTTCACAGGGAAGGTGTTCCAGCCCTCTTATCAATTTCATGGCCCTCCTCTGGACTTGTTCCAACAGTTCCATCTCTGGCTTACTGTAAGGACCCCAGAGCTGCATGTTCCAGGTGGGGTCTTACCAGAGTGGAGCAGAGGGGCAGAATGCCCTGTCTCACCCTGCTGGCCACACTGCTTTGGATGCAGCCCAGGATCCCATTGGCTTTCTGGGCTGTGAGTACACGTGGCTAGGTCATGTTGATTTTTTTCATCAACCATCACCCCCTGCACAAGTCCTTCTCGGCAGGGCTACTCTCAATCATTTCTCCCTCCAACCTGTAGATGTGCCGGGTGTTGCCACATCCCAGGTACAGGACCTTGCACTTGACCTTGTTAAACTTCATGGGGTTTGCACAGACCCACCTCTCCAGCCTGTCCAGGTCCCTGTGGATGCCCCGTCCCTTCCCTCCAGCATCTTGACTGCCCTGCACAGCTTGGTGTCAGTGGCAGACTTGCTGAGGGTGTCCTGTCCATGTTGAAGATGTTGAAGAGTGTCAGCCCCAGTACTGACCTCTGAGGGACACCACTGGTCACAGGTCTCCACACAGACAATGAGCTGTTGACCACAACTCTTTGTGTGCAGCCATCCAGCCAGTTCTTTATCCACCAAGTGCTCCATCCATCAAATCCATGTCTCTCCAATTTGGAGACAAGGACAGTGTCACAAAATCAAGTTAACAAAAGCTACAACTTTGTATATGTCTTTTTGTGGCTAATCCGCAGAAGCTCTGCTTTACTCCTGCAAGCATTCATGCAGTCTCATGCACAAATGTCTTTCCTCAGCACATGTGGGTTATGTGGACACGCACCCTCTTTGGGGAGTGCAGACTTACCTGTTTACATGCATCTGCAGCCGCAGATGTGGGTACTCCAGCTTTATGTTGTGCTGCTCTGTTGAATCCCTCGTTGGGCGCCATTTGTTGAATCTCACTGCTGGCTCAAGTCGGCAGCTCTGCCTTTTTATGCTTTGGGATGCCCTGAGCCACCAGGAGAGGAGGCTACTCCAAAAATGCAGCAAGTGAGAGCTGTTAGGCTAACATCAGGAGCAGAAGCACAGAGATAGATATATAGCCCGACTCCGTACCTGTATTCCTGTTTCTTTATTTCCCCTGTCTCCAGAGGAGACGAGGAGGATGTTCACAGAAGGGAAGACAGCAGGAAACAGGGGCGAGCAGGCGGTGAGTGGCTGCCTTTATTTGGGGGAGGGGAAAGGGGATGGACCCGTGGTGACCAGCCAATCAGGCTCCGCTTTGGGGGAGTCCGTAGTACTCTCAAATTTCTACCTGTGCTTGGAACAATGGAGGGCCTGATGAGTCACGACCGCATGGCACGGACAAGCCCAGGCATGTCCAGGCAGTTCCTGGGCAGGCCGCAACACTGCTCCACACAATCCACTCACCCACATGCCAGGCACCCCACAAGGTCATGTAATACACTTGAACTTGTTGGGGAGAATGAAAGTTTGACAGGAAAGTTTCATAGAAATGTAAGTTTGACAGAAAGGTCTTTGAATGGAGATACTGAGGAAGAAATAGAAATGAAAGCAAGTTTTGATATAGAGTAAAAAAGGTTTTGCTGAACCAGTGGTCCTGGGTAGCTGAGAACTCAAAGGTTGCTGATGAGTTGGAAGGAGATTTTATGGCTAGAGCAAAGGATTTGTTTGACTACAAGGAAAAGCATGTTTTTTACCAAGTAAATAAGTCTCAAGAAGAATATAAGTAAATAAAAAGCATGTTTTTACCAAGCAAAAAGATACCACGGGCAAACAAGACATGATGATGTGGAAGGCAGAATAAAGGTCTAAGAATTTTCCACTGTTAGAAAATAGAAAAACAGGTTAAGCTTAAAATATAACTACTAACTCATGTGATTGGATAGTTACTAACATAATATGGAAATGTTAAAACTTATGATAGGTTATAGGCAAATGCATAGGTATTGTGGATGTTATTGATTGGTCATTACGTATTAAGATACTCAACAAGAAAAGTATATAATGTCTTATAATTTGAACAGAAATTGGTTTCAGGCTAGAAGCCCCTAGCTGTGGCTGACAGCTAGAGGCTTGCTCTCTGTACCTGCGACCCACAGTGAAATAAACAATTTGGAGAGCAGCCTGGAGTCCCTCATCTCTCTTTTCAGGCTCTTCTAGAACTGTTGCTGCATGTTGTGTCCGTTTGTGTTCAATGTAGGCTTCTCACAGTGTTTTGCAGGGAAGCTGCTCCACATGGCATAAGTCATGATGCTTAGAAGATGCTTCTAGTGGTATCAGACTAGGTTTTTCACTGCTGCTGTGTTACAGAGGTCCTTCCTGGCCTACCAAAATTTTTGATGCTGCTTTCATTTTCTTTTATAGCTTTTCTTTGTTGGTGGTGGCCATTTTAAAGAGATGTTATCATAGTTCCTCTTTCCTGCTCAGGACAGTGATCCTAGTCCCATTTACCTAGGCTGGTACCCTCTTATTCCAGCTATATCAACTGACATCATCCAGGCCCATTTCTAAGAAAGTCAGGATTATTCTGCCATTTATGAGGTCCTAGTTGGAATTATAAAGACTAATGTGAAATACATGCTATATGTCAAGTATACAGCTCAGCCACTGGCATGGGAAAATGTGGTAATAATTCCTATAGAGATTCCCAGGGTACTCTTTGAAGTGTGTGCTTGTAGAGTTTAACTTTCAAGATGTAAATTTCTTACTGCTGTTCTCACTAGCTCAGCTCCACCATGTGATAATGTAGTGCTCAGTGGAATGCTCTTACCATTCTGTTTGTGGTGTAGGCACAGTCTAAATGTGCAAAAAAATTCTGTTTCCCAGTCTTCTTGGTCTGCATTGAAAGCAGTAATCCAACTGATGCTAACAAAACCAGATGAGTTCAAGTTCATCCCTGATCGTAGAACTATTAATTTTGTTGTTGGGTGAGGAAAATAAAACTGATCTTTGGTTTTGGACAGCTGTAGCCATATGAAGTATGACTACTGTATATAAAGCTATATAACATCTCCTGTATGCAAATTTTTGATGGATGCAAAAGCAGTGCACGAGGGGAATTATTTCCTTTCCCTGACATTGGCATGTTTTGCAGGTTCTTATTGAGACTGCCAAGAAGCTGGGGCTCCAGTGTCATTCCAAGGGGACAATGATCACAATTGAAGGCCCACGTTTCAGCTCTCGAGCAGAAAGCTGTATGTTTCGCAGCTGGGGAGCTGATGTTATCAACATGACTACAGTGCCTGAAGTGATTCTTGCGAAGGAAGCTGGAATGAGTTATGCTAGTATTGCCATGGCAACAGATTATGACTGCTGGAAGGAACATGAAGAAGCAGTGAGTGAAACTTCTTTCCTCTGGTGTTGTCCTGAGGGATTTGGATGAGAATGTGTATGTTTTGATAAGAGGTGACATACTGTACTAAATCTGTTCTTACTTATGTTAGTTATGCCTGAGTTATTCTTGATGAATGATTGTGAAAGTAAGAGTAGAGTCAGTTGTTGCTATCTCATTCATTTTTATAAACCTGCCTCACTACTAGCAAACCTTTTGTTTGCTGTTGTCTGAAAGCAGGGGATCTGTGAGTATGACGCTCATGAATTCTGTGTATGACTTGTCTTCCTGTGGTTGGTCTGGTGTTTTTTCTTCTGCAGCTCTGTGCAAAACAGTGTGTATGCTTTAGTTCTCCTGTTTGTTTCCAATACACAAATATAAACCATACACACACAGAGGAAAGACGTGTACTATCTAAAAAGACCGTGATGTTCTCAGATTGCACTTCTACACTTCTGAGTTAAATTTATTTGCGTGTTTAAAATGTGTACCGTGAAAATTGAGAGACACCACTGAGTTGTATTGTATTTCTAGGTTTCAGTGGATAAAGTTTTAAAGACACTGAAAGGGAATGCAAATAAGGCTACAAGCATACTCCTTACTGCTATACCTCAGATAGGCTCCATGGAATGGACCAACACCCTGCACGCTCTGAAAGTAAGTACGCAAATGAGGCTGATGAGTACCAGGAACCATATATGTGTATGCACACATAACACAGGTGTATGTTACAGGATGCTTCTGCTTAAATCAGAACACTTCAGAGTAAATGCTTCAAGAAACCAAATCCATTCAAGAAGGGCAGGCAGATTCTACACGATTCTTGCAAGTTTTATTGCCAGATTCTAGCTTCAGTTTTACAAGAAGTTTTGGAAAAGATTGAAAAATTTGATAGCTGTATATGGTTGATGAAGTATTATCCTTCATAAGACACAAATAAATGAGATACAAAGTAAGATACAAATATATGTGAATATCCGAATTAAACCCTGATCTTGAATCTTAGCACAATGGAGAGTCAAGTGGAAGAGACTGAACCAAACCAAAAACATTATGCTCACTTTAATATGTAGAAGAGGAAAAGTCTATTACAAGGTATGGGTAATAACCAGTTAGAAATTATTAGATTTGTATTCGCCCATAGGTTTGAAGTCCAAAGGGCATGAAAAAATATGGAAAAGAAAAACATTTCAGAATACACTGGTAACAGAGTTCTTAAGCAGAATTTTTTTAGAGGTTTACTTATATGTTTTTTATGACCTGTATTTCACAAACATACTTGAGATTCATTTGTGGCTATAACAAAGAGGGGAAAAACAATGTTAAAACAGTCTGGATTTCTATCCAACTTCTCAACAAGGTTTTTTTGACTGGGCTTGAGATAAGGACCAGGAAAGATGATTCATCAAATACTGTCATGAGCAAAACAGGCTTAGAGATACACAATGAATTTATTGCTAACAAAATCAGAACAGGATAATGAGTAATAAAATAAACCCTAAAAAACACCCTCCCTCCCACCCCTCCCTCCTTCCACCTATACATCCTACCACAGTCGCGCAAGGAAACAGGGAGTGGGGGCTATCATCAGTTCATCCCAGTGCTCAGGGAGAGGAGTCGTTCTCCTGCTGCATGCTGGAGACACTCCTCCCACATGAGACAGTTCTCCGTGAACTTCTCTAGTGTGGCTCCATCTCATCAGCAACAGCTCGCTGTGAACTGCTGTAATGTGAGTCCATCCCATAGGCACCAGTCCCCCTCAGACTGCTGCAGCATGGGTCACTCTTCCACAGAGTGCAGTTCTCCAAGGACAGGCTGCTCCAGCTGGGGAGCAGGGCACCTCTCTCCACGGGTCTCCCACAGGGTCACAGCCTCCTCCAGGCATCCACCTGTGCCAGCGTGGGGCTCCTCCATGGGTTGCTGGTGGATCTCTGCATCCCCATGGATCCTCATGGGCTGCAGGGGCACAGCTGCTTCACCAAGGTCTGCACCACGGCCTGCAGAGGAATCTCAGCTCCAGTGCCCAGAGCACCTCCTCCCCCTCCTTCTCCACTGACCTTGGTGTCTGCAGAGTTTTCTCCTCACATGTCCTCACTGCACTCTTCTCTAGTCACAATTACAACTGCTCAACCCCTTTTAGTTTTAAATTCTTCTTAAATGCTATCACAGAGGTGTTACATTCTTTTGTAATAGGCCCAGCATTAGCCAGCAGCATGTCCATCTTTGGAGCCACCAGGGATTGGCTCTGCCAGACATGGAGGAAGCTTCCAGCAGCTTCTCACAGAAGCCACCTCTGTAGCCCCTTGTTACCAAAACCAGGCCATGCAAACTCTATACATCTTGTCAGTGATTCTCATCTCTAGTTTAGTCAATGTCCTGAAGGAAAGACATATTTAGCAAAATTCACCTCAGACAGTTTTTAAGCATAAATGACCAGGTCAGGTTTGTAGAATTCCAACCCAAATTCTTGAAATTAGTCTTTTGCCAATTCTTCGTTGGAAAAATGACTTTTCATTAGGAGTGCCTGAATTATCTTTATGAACCTTCCTCACCTGCTTATCTGAAACAGTTATTTTAATGTTCCCTCTGTACATATGAGAGGTAACTGACTTTTTCCTTCCCCCTTGCATTCTTTAGGAAGTTGTATCATGGATGAAGAGGGGAAGCAACAAAATTGGTATTGCTTCTTCCCTCTAATCCACAGAAAACATTTTCAGAGGACGGGAGTGCACTTTTTAATACAGATGCCTAGCTGTACAGCAAACTCAGTTTGAACAAATAATATAAAATGTGCTAGATATTCCTCAGGCACTTTTTTCATACTGGCATGAAAGGAAATGGTTCCCAAGTGTGTTATTGCTGTTTAAGTACTGAGGGATCTGCCTTCGTTTCTGGAAAGCATACTTCAGTGAGCAGTGTCCTCTTGTGTTCCTTTGCATGATTGTCTTGAATCTTCATTGGGAGTAAAAGAGATCTGGCGCTACGTTTGCAGTGTTCCCCTTTAATGAACACCAGGCTTTGGAAGCATCCTTTAATTTTATGTAGGAACATCAGGAAAGGCTAAAAATGTTCCTGTTTGGGCAATTAAATGGTGATAAAGTAGATGAAGGATTGATCCTAGGCTTCTGTGTAATGAATGAGAGGCAATTTTGCAGAGAAGCAAAGAGAAAAATATATATATGTGCCTCTGTACAAGTGTGTAATTGAACCATAAAGAGTTTTTTAAAACTGTTCTCTTGTAGTGTACTTCAATATATTTTATAGTGTGAGTTATGAAGGCCAGATGATGGAGAACTGATCTGTTTCGGAGGCACCTTTTCCTAGAGCTTGAAGGCAGCATCTCTTGCGTGCCCTATGGAAATGTATTAAGGAACACAGACAAGGAGCAAACTAAGGAAGACTGCAGCTGGTACACTACTATCAGTGACAGCATATATGCAAGCCACAGCTGAGCACCTCAAATGGGCATTTGCAAATGTCTGTTCTAGTGCTGGGGAAGCATGTGAAACAGTAAAGCTCTACGTAGACACAGCTTTTCTTTTCCAAGATCTTTAATGTGGCTGCTATGACAGGAGGAACTTCACCAGGCAGGAGAAAATATGCTGTCAGTCTCTGCCCACCTGTATTTCTCTGTCTCCTTCCGTGGAGGTATTCATCCCGGATCAACACACATGCCAGCGGTGTCACCTCTGAATCTCACAGTAGTCTTTAGGAAAGACTGCAGTGTTGAAACAAAATGTCCAAGGGCTGTTTTTTTGATAAAGGGTAGGCTGCTTGCCATCCCTTCTCTTTCATGTATCATTTAATCTGTGATATGCCAATGAATTTAAGTATACTTCGAAAGTTACTATTTTTTAGCTGTCTAAGATGTCTTTAGGCCAGTATTTCATGGCTTTCTTGCTGTAAAGAGATCATTTTCCAGTGTCAGGTTAAAGCCCTCACTCTTTCAGAACAGGGTATGACCACGTGGTATTTATGTCGTGTCAGGAAACACAGATGATGCTGTTGATCACAGTGGTCCAAGTGATTTCTGGTTGGTGTGTCAAGGAAATTCCTGGATAGGCTGGGTCAGTCATGGGTGATATACAGCTGGATATGCTATTAACTGAGAAGAGTTGTTTAGTGAGGTGATAATTACTGGCGGTTTTTGCTGTAATCCTCACAAAACTGTGGCATTCACCATCCTATGAGGAGCAAGTAAGGCAATAGTACAGTTGCTGGAGTTCAGGTGAGCATACTTGGTTTTAATCAATGAACTAGTAGGTGTCATCTCAAAGGAGACAACTCTGAAGAGTCAAGGAGCTCCAGAAAGTTGGCAGGTCTTTAAGGGCAGCATTCTCCAAGCACAGTTCTGATCCACAGAAAGACCTTGACTGAACAGGAAACAGAGCTCTAGTACAAAATGCAGCATTCAAGAGTTGGAAGCAGGAACAAGCTACAAAGAGAGAACCCAGAAGGAAGTGCAGGTGTGTTAGGGATGCTTTCAGGACTATGGGAGCTTGTCTATAGTTGATAGTTGGAAGAGATGTCAAAGGCAACAAGAGCTGCAGCCAGTGCATTGATAACAAAAATTTATCATGTAAAACATGGGCTCATTGCCCATGAAGTCAATTAATTAGTGAGAGGAGACAATTTCATATGGGAACTGATAAAGTAGACTTTTTTTTTATCTTTACTAGGAAAGGTATTACTTAGAAAAAAACTATCCTCTTGAAAAAAATTCTAGCTCATCATAACTGGGAATCAAGCTCTGTATCTTTATTACAAGGAGGTTCAACCCCATGAGTATCAGGAGAGAATCTGTACTGTAATGGTAAAAGGAATGTCCTGTTAGAAGTGATTTTTTTTACAGTATGACTGTAAGATATCAGAGCTTTTTTGAGTGCTCCTCAGGCTCTGTGAGAAAACCTGCTGGTACTACCTGCCTTTTTCTTGAACTTCTGTATTAGCCTGTGAGAAATGGTATTTGCCAGATCTCTGATACAAGGAATAATGCTGTATTCTGAGAGTTATGGTAAGTGAATACTGTAGGATAGTTTAGATTGGGTAAGGTATCTATAGAAGTGTTTCAATACACTTCATCAGTGAGTCACTTGGGCGTTTATGTGTTGGATAGGTAACAATTCAAAGGGCATAAAGTTCAGTCATTTTTTCTAGTCTATCTCAAAGTGAAACTGACATTCCTAAGTTCTGTATGTAGAACTTTAATCTTGTAAATATTTTGGAGTAATTTTCTTCCTCAAAGTATCTCAGTGATATGTACACATGTGACCAGAGTATATTGGCTCAGGTGAATAAGGTGGAGGAGGAAAATTCATCAAGGTTTCACTTCAACTGTAGTTGCAGTGGTCTTTATGCAAGGGTGCTTGCAGGCCGAGGACTTCTCACAAAAGCTGAGAAACGCATCTTTCTCAGACCCTGCCCTTGAATGTGGCTAGTGTCAAAGTTGCCTGTCCCTACGTAACTTGAGTATTTTGTTCACTCCCAGTCAGTGCCATCTGACTGGTTTCTGTTCATGATAGCTGTACTTCAGGGATGATGGAAAGTCATGTAGAAGTTGTGAAAAGGAAGGTGCACAATTTTTCATTTGTAGCCTGTGAGCCCAAAGTCCATAATTTACTGTTTCTGCAATATGGTTGTTTTTCTCCATACCAATAAGCCTATCACATAGCTTTTCAAAAGTTGTAATGAAGACTCCTTGGGTGTGTATGCCTTCCTTGTAATTATATTGACTTCTGTGGTGTTGGAAGAAGTTGGAGATACTATGCACGTGAAAGGAGTTACACCTCTTTATAACCTAAACGGAAGCTACATAGTCTACCTTTACAATGAAAAGTAGTTCTCTCTGCCTTGGCAGAAGAAGCATTTATCTACTGTGAATTTGTATTTCAGACAATGGTGCAGTGTTCAGTCATCCTGCCAAAGCAATAACAACCTGGATGGACCTTGACGTTCAAGTGCTTTCTAGGAAGAGTGGATCACTTTCGAACTTGCAGAGGTTATAATATCTTCAAAAATTGTTGCAAGCTTAAAAGAATGGACTAAACGTTGACCAATGATCATGTGTAAGACTGATGTTAAAATCTTTGTCAGTTTGATCATGTATAAGATGGTTAAAATGAGATTTTGAGTATGCTTTCAACTATAAGTAGCTTTACTGACAAACTGTATCTGACAGTGGCCGGAGAAAAAAAGTCAGTACTCTATTCTGTGGTACCTTTTAACTGATGGTAGAAAGGAAAGTCTAAGTAATATTGTTGTTGAAGTTACATAAAATAAGATCTAAGAAAGCAGATTCACAGGCTATTTGTGTTGCTGTTTCTACCTCCCATCTTTTCCTTCAACAAGGCACACGGTTACAATTCACTTCAAAAACATAACAGAAAAACTGAACAAACAATTTCAAATTAAAATTATACTATTTTTATACATTTTCTGTATTTTTTATTCCAGTGATTTTTTTTAAGCAATGTATGTGTTTTGTGTGCTAGAAGACATCGTTTAATAATTGTGGTGGTTCTGTCACAGCAGCAGTTGTGTAATGAGTTAGTGTTGGAGATGGAGGTAGTGCTTAAACCAAATTTGTGGTTAAACCAATGCTTAAACCAAATCTGAAGATGTACTTACGTGACTTACAGAACTGTCCAGAAAAAGTACTTTGCTGCCAGTGTCCCAAGCACTCTGCTGGCCATTTTCTGCTTCATTGAACAGCTCCAATTTTAGTTCCTGTATTAAGTGATGAATGTGCTTGAGTGGTTTGAATGTATGCATTTCAATTTTTTTAATACAGTTTTATTTTAATAAAATAACCTGCTGCTTCTTGTCTAGTAAATAAAACAAATGGAATGTATGCTTCTCCAAGATGGGTGGAAGTCGGGGGGCTTTTTATTTACTTCTAGTCATTATGTCTCACAATTACTTTTGCCATTCATGGAACAGGTTGGTGATACCTTGTAAACAACACTTTTAGAAAGACATTTTTTAGAAAATACTGTGCTACTCAGAAATTTAGGTTCTAAGTCCCTAAACAGCAGGGATTGCTGAGGCAGAAGTGGATCAGAATGCAAGGAAAAGATCAGAAACATAAACGGTAAGGATTCTCATAGTAATGTAAAAAAAAAAAAAATAATCCAAAGGAAAATAGAAGAAAGCAGGTACATAACCATTTTAGCTTCCTAGGCTTTTCCATTAGACACCCAGTCTCCTGCTGTCAAGGCCTTTAGATTTGGAGGTATTCTTCCTAGCAAAACCAGTAGATGTGGTTTTCAGATACTGGGAAAAATAGCTTAACCAGTTTTCTGTATTTCCTGCTGGTTTTTTAAGGACTTGGATTGCAGGAGCCAGAGCTTGAACATACCTTTCATTACCTTCCACTAAGCCAAATTATGTATCTGGCCTTCTTAAGAATGGTTTCCATTTTTATCTTTCTTCCCTAGGCACTTTTGGTGAAATGGATCAGAGCCAGGAAATTCATATCTGAGTGTTCTAAGAGAAAGTTTTTTCTGGGTGTCCATTTTCAGTCCCCTTGGGTTTCTCTTTCTGCATTTGGTAGTGACATATAATGGTAATTGTTATGCTAATTTTTTTTTGTTTATACGCTGGGTACTTAGTGTCACAGGAGAGTGGCACAGAGCAGGTCCGTAGGTAGTGGGTCCTGTTACACATTTCTGTTACAAATTCTTTGTATGCAAGGCTAGATGAGAACACTAGGAAAGGATAGCTGCATCCAAAGAGTTACAGTGAACAGCTCAGTGTCCAAGTGGAAACCAGGACCAGGTGGTGTCCCTCAGAGATCTGGGACCAGTACTGTGTAGTATTTTCATCAATTTGGTGTTTGTGGAAGGCAAAAGCCTAAGTGGTACAATTAGTTACCAGAGGGAGGGAATGCCATCCAAAGGCACCTTTACAGGCTCAGGGAGTGGGGCCCAAGTTCAGCAAGGCCAAGAAGAAGGTGCTGCATTTGAGTTGAGGCAAAGGTGATTGAGATCAGCCTTGTGGAGATGGACTTTGGGGTGCTAGTGGATGAAAAATTGAACGTGGGTCAGCAATGTGCACTCACAGCCCAGAAGTCCAGCTGCACCCTGGGCTGCATCAAAAGCAGATTGAGGGAGGTGATTTTGCCCCTCTGCTCTTGTGACCCCCTGCCTGGAGTACTGCACCCAGCTCTGGAGTCCTCTGTAAGAGAGATGTGAACCTGTTGGAGCAAGTCCAGCAGAGGGCCACAAAGATGATCAGAGGGGTGAAGCACCTCTCCTAAGAGGACAGACTGAGGGAGTTGGGCTTGTTTAGACTGGAGGAGAAAAGGCTCTAGGGAGACCTTACAGTGGCCTTTCAGAACTTAAAAGGGGGCTTATGAGAAAGATGAAGAGACATTTCACCACAGCCTGTAGTGACAGGACAAAGGGCAACAATTTTAAACTCAAAGGTGGTATATTTAGATTGGATGTAAAAACTGTTTTCATGATGGGGCAGTGAGACAGTGAAACAGGTTGCTCAGAGGAGTTGTGGATATGTTTGGAAGTATTCACAATTGGGCAAGTAAGAGTTCCGATCAGCCAAGATTAGCAGGTGTCCCTGCTTGTGGTGGGAGAATTGGGCTATATGTCTTTGAAGGTCTCTTCCAGCACAAACCATTCTGTAATACTTACTTGTTCTGTCAACACAGGCTTGGTATCTAAAGATATCTCATGCAGAATTTGTATATAAAGTCTGTAAAACTGGTAATGTGTAGTGTGTTTTTTTGCAAAGTTCAGTGTACTTTTTGTACTCTGAAATGTGTTGGAAGTAATTTATCCATAGGACTACAGACATAGATGGTAATTGGCAAGAAAAGCATAGGATAATGTCTGATTATGTAAAGATAGGACCATATATAAGTGATTTTAATTGTCTTTCTAAACAGTCCTACAGGTATTTCCTAACGTCTTACAGTTATTGCAGGAAGAACTGCAGGTGGGATAGAGAGGAAGAAGATTTATTTTTTTTTTTTAGCAACTGTTACTCAGTCGATTTGCTGCAAAGGATTTGGAGTACTGCCTTGTGGTGCAGAGTATTGATGTTGCTCCTGTATCATAACCTCAGAATCAGTGTTAGCAAGTACTAGTTTGAAGCTCTTAGAAAATTGCATGTTGGGCAGGTAAATGGCTTCTCAGGACATAGAATGGTAAATTGTGGCTGTTGCCTAGTTTTCAAATATGCCAGGTTCCAAAGTGTGGCCTCTCAAGCTTGACTGATACAGTTGCTTGTCTTACAGAAACTTCATGTCTTCTGGTTGTTAATTATGACGTGGTTTTACACTAATGTCTCTTACACCAAATGCTGTCTCCTAGAAAAATTAACAAAGCTTTCAGCGGGCAACCTGTCTGGTTTCTATGTGTATGTTTCACAGACTACTTTAAAGCCTTCTGTAAACACTGGTCACTTCAAGACATGTACCTAAATAGTGAGCCCTGAGGCAAATAAAGTAGCTTCTCTGTGCATAAATTACATGTCATACAAAATGGGTTAGAACCATGGAAAGCTTAATAAAGTATTGGCTAGTGAAATTTTACCACCAGTTTCCCAGGTCTGCTTCTCATTCTCCAGTGGAATTGTCCTAAACTTACTGATTTGTATGGCCTGAATGCTGTCTTGACTTTGGGTCAAAGAGAACACCCATAGAGCTAGCAGGAACTGCTGAAGAACAGATCAGTCTTGCATGCTCCTCTGCAGGATATGCTGTGGGGGAATAGAGAAATGCAGCTGGGAAACAGTGGGTATGTTAGAAATGAATGCTCAAAGCCTAGTTTTCTTTCCCACATACACAGAGGGGAGACTGCATGGAACTGAGTCCTTGCAAATAGCACAGGTGCACAAAGCAAGAGGCAGGCCAATATTAGGCAAGTGCCAGGAAACACAGAATAAGAAGCCAACTGATTTCTTACTAAATTTTCAGCTGGCATCCACCAAAGTCAGAGATTAGAACTTCATTAAACATCCAGATCCACACAGCCCACAGGCAGAAATGTCATAGCAGGGTAAGTTCAACATGCAAATGACATGCAACAGAAGACGTACACCCACTCAGAGGAGCTTTTGTCCATCTTCCCTTCAGTAATGTTCATTAGGAGTTCTGTTTCATCTTGGCACAGGTGTCACAGGTAACAGAACTCCTGCTTTGACTGAAGAGACTTCTCAGTTTGGACTCAGTAGCATTCAGATGCCATGTCTGTATTCCAAGGCCACACTTACTTGTATCGTGAGCATTTGCTCTCTGAGTATGGAGTTGCTGTTATCTCCTACCCCACTCTTCACTGATTGTTTGCATGTTGTATTTTGCTTAGCCCAGCTATCCACAGCTTTTGAAGTCCTTTTATCTTGGTTGAGATCTCCTTTTATTTTGCTCAGAGCATACTCCAGTGTGCAAATTAGTAGTGTAATGTACTGATGGCAGTGCAATACTGTGGGTTCAAATATGGCACAAACTAGACCATGAGGTAGGCCATTAGATTTACTCGTTTTCTCCTTTCTCTGTTTTCTCTAAAGCATTCTTTACAGCCTAACATTGATCTATCTTGATAACATGAGATTGCCCACTTATATCTCATTTTCGCTTACCTAACACTTCACACTCTTTGATGCTAATATCCAAAGCATCTCTCAGCATCCGCACAGGTGGCACATGACATCAGAATTGAGTTTTTGTATAAGTATTCAAAACAGATCCGAGAGCAGTTGATGTTCCCAGAACGGTAACCAGCAAGAGAGTATTTTGTCTATTGAAACCAGCTGAGTATCAGTAAGAGGAGAAATTAATTCAGGAGGTGCTCGGTGCTGGGTGGGATCAGCCTTCTAAGACGGAAATTCTGGCTTAACTGTTTTAACAACTGCTTCCTCTACCCACTGTCATTGCAGTGTTGGCTGAAGCAGGGCAGTTCAAAAGAATTGAAATTAACATTTGATCACACTTTTGCAAAAGTTTGCCATTGTTTATTTAGATGATTGTCAATTTCTCCACCACCTTGGCTATGAATTGGCTCAGGCAATTTGTGGTACAAAGACCTGTGCGATTAGGCATACTTGAAAATATGTTTTCAATCTGAACATCAGGGTGTCATAGATGAGACCCAGCTGAAACCAAGAATAGTGCCTGTTGTAACTGAAATGCATTTTAGAGGACGTGTAGTCTGTCCAGTTTTTTGGTTTCCTACAGTGTGGTTCCTCTAGCACAAGAAGGAAGACATTTCAGCTGAAGTCCTTTAATTTGACCTTAGAGTCTGTGTTTTAATAATTAGTGCTTTATAGGAAGCAGCTTTTGTATGGCTTTTATCAGCTGTGTAAGAAGGTTCTGAAATACATTTTTTGTGTTTCCATAACACAGTCAAACATTAAAATAATTCTTTTGCATCTGCCTGAAGGTAAGCCAGCAAGATAATCCAGTAGGAGGATGGTGGTGGTGGTAGGAGTTTCTTTCCCCTTAATAGCATGGGGTGACAGTGGAATTGTCTCTGTCCTTGGGTCAGATCTATATTTAGTACAAATTCTCCACTCCAGTTACTGGTACCTTGAGTTGACTCTGATTTTCTTCTCTGGCCCTTAGGCTGCTCACCATCTAAAGAGAAAACACATGTAAAAAAACCATAAAGCCAGCAGTGTTCAAGTGCTTGTTCTGTATAGGCAAGGAATACCCTCTGGCCCATGATTTCCACCAAGCAGTCTGCTGTCTGATTTTAAGTACCACTGCTCATCAGCCACATGCATTGGATTTCTGCAAGGATGACTCTTAAGAAGCCAAACAAAACCATTGACCCAGGCTGGCATGGAGTGGGTAGGGGTCAATGGCCCTGGTGCATCCTTTCAGGCAGAGGCAGCCATGTTTGTCTCCCCTTTCCCCCGGCACCTCTTTCTTGAGCTGGACCTGTGTCTTTTCTTCCCTGTTCTGGATACCCTCCTCCCAGCTCTCAGCATGCCTGTTTTCCCACCTGTCAACAACCAGCACCATGGAGAGAAAAAGGTGCTGATGCTGGCACTTTCTGCCGCCTGGGAGGTCAAACTCTCATGTTCTAGATTGCCACTTACCTCCTCAAGTAAGAATGCTTTTGTTTAGAAATCACATGTAGGAGGCTGCTTCCTGAGAGGAGTGACTACATCAATGGCAGCGAGAGCTACCTAGTTCGGTGGTGGGAAGTAGGGTATTTCTAATACCATGACCTCTGCTGATGGTGTCAGCTGAACCCTAGATGTCTTGTCCCCTTGGTCCTTATTTGTCTGAAGCTGTAGATGAAAACAAGTCTTCTTACAGCCCACTGTCAACCCTGAACTTACACTTGGTAACAAGAGCAATGCCGGATCAAGTGGCAGTTATCTGTGTACCTTTCTGGGAGGCAGCCTGAAGTCTTTAGTTGAAGGATTCTTGGTTTTCAACTCCTAAGGACCACCTCTCCTTTCACTATGCCTTCTTGGACTTTCTCCAGCATAGAAACACTTTGTATGCAAGTGTTTCTACCAAAAGCGTGAAGATGCTTACAAGTACATAGTAAGACACAGGTATGTGGAGACATTGGTCCTCTAGGGACATTCCCACAACCAAGAGTGTCCTGTCTTCTGTTCATACAATATTTTAAAGTACTTTTACCTCTTTTTCCTGTGAGTTTGGGGGGGAAAAAAAGAGAAATGTTTAATTACTTCAGTGAGTGTCATTTTAGGATTGATTGAAACCTGGTTAAAAAAGAATAAAAATAGAACCACTAGGTGTATCATCTCTTTCCTGAAAGTGAGTGCCCCACTAGGGTGCTTAAAAGACACAAATGTCTTCAGAGGTTCCCTCTCTGGCACTTGGTACTTTGGCTTGCCTGTTCTATCTTCAGATCCTCACTTTCTTCTGCAAGGGCTCTGAGCATTTCCATTTTTGTCCTGACACATGAAGCTTATTTTCTGTGTAAGTAGGCAGTGAAGTTAATGTGTTTCCACACCTTTGTTACAGGCAAGGTCGGGTGATAACTTCCTTTTCTAAAACATTTTTTATTTTTCCTGTTTTTCCTGAAGCTTTCAAAGACTTTGAACACAAGATTTAAGGCCTGTGGACCATTAGACACAATAAACCTGGGTGAATTTGAAGGGGATGTTACCTGTTGTAAAGCTTGGGAGTCATGTTCTCAAAGAGTAACTTTTCATAGTATGTAATAGCAGACTTCCGTTTTTTAAGTGCCATTACACCTGAAGGTATTTTTATTAAATAATAAAGTTTGGCAGAGGACACCACAATTGAAAAATACCTTGTCAAATTATTCAGATGCTGGCATTCACACACAATTGAGGTGTGCTTTTTGTAGCACACAGCTCTGCTGGCTCCTGGTCCAAAGAATGAACTGCACTTACACCACCTCTNGTGATGGGGCTCGCTCTCCATTTGTCCGCCAGAGAGCTAGGAAACAAGGAAAACACCTTTTCCTGCCCCACCGCACCTGCCCCGAGAGGAGAGTGATTCCTCATCCTTGCTTCTATTTTAAAGAAACGGGTCTGTCGCTTCTTCGAAACCTGTGCCCTAACCAAAGTGCAGGCTCCCAAACACAGACATACCAAGACCAACCTTCCTGCAGGGATCAGAAAAAATAGCCTTCAGTTATAGTATGCACCCGTTCACACTGTGTGCTTGTCGGTTGGGGTTTTTTTTTCNGGCTCTGAGCATTTCCATTTTTGTCCTGACACATGAAGCTTATTTTCTGTGTAAGTAGGCAGTGAAGTTAATGTGTTTCCACACCTTTGTTACAGGCAAGGTCGGGTGATAACTTCCTTTTCTAAAACATTTTTTATTTTTCCTGTTTTTCCTGAAGCTTTCAAAGACTTTGAACACAAGATTTAAGGCCTGTGGACCATTAGACACAATAAACCTGGGTGAATTTGAAGGGGATGTTACCTGTTGTAAAGCTTGGGAGTCATGTTCTCAAAGAGTAACTTTTCATAGTATGTAATAGCAGACTTCCGTTTTTTAAGTGCCATTACACCTGAAGGTATTTTTATTAAATAATAAAGTTTGGCAGAGGACACTACAATTGAAAAATACCTTGTCAAATTATTCAGATGCTGGCATTCACACACAATTGAGGTGTGCTTTTTGTAGCACACAGCTCTGCTGGCTCCTGGTCCAAAGAATGAACTGCACTTACACCACCTCTGAAATCATACATAACTCCATGCCTAGAACTTTCCATCCTCTTCAGGCAACTTCCCAAGGAAGTTTTGGGCTTTGGCAGCTCTGAGGCCAAAGCCTCTGGGAAGGTTACACTCTTCTGGCACAGGTTTCCCGAGTGGGGAGAGGCTGGTGAAAACCCCGTGGGCATCCCGGTGTGAATACCACTCCCCCTGCCGTGTTTCGGAGGGGACTCCCCGGAGCTCTGGCCCTCCTTCCCACGGGGTAGGCAGCCTGCAGGCAGGAGAGCGGCCGGCAGGAACTGGGACAGGGAGCCCAGAGGCTGGGGTGTATGATGGGTGAATGGATGCTCCGCGCCCCACCGCGCCGGCTGAGCTCTGCCGAGCACCTGCCTCAAGCCCCGGCTCGCAAGGCTGAGCTGGGCTGCCGCCCGCCTGGAGGGTCGGGGGAGAAAACGAAAAGCTCATTCACAGAATTACAGACTTGGGGTTTTTTTTTCCTTTGGCAGGAAAACCCTCACACTTTTGAAAATAGATCACAAGGTTACGCAAAGGTACAAAGTGCAGGTGAGCTTTCCTTTAGCACTTTAAGTGTTGTTTTCAATAAGGAAATAACCAATTTGCGCATTTTAAACTCGCGTGTGTATGTGCCTAAATAATACACGTCTGTGAAAAGTCCTGTTGTCTGATCTATGTGATTGTGCTGTGTATCCATATTTATTTATGCAGACACACACACACAAATATTGAAAGCAATGAACAAAGTTGAAATAAATAACACCACCCAACTGAGTAGTGCTGCATACAGAACCATTAAATAGTTGAACACGAAGAATGAAGTATTTTTAAGCCAGTCTTTTTCCTGTTTTATTACTGAATAATAGCAGATATTTCATCACACATAAGGGGTATGAACATCGGGTAGATGATAGAAATCAAATAGGAAACAAAAACCAAAAAGTATGAAAAGATCCAGATCTATAACCAAACTCGGTCATTTGTTGTTGTTTCCAAGTATCTGATTTAGAGACCCGGAAAGCTGTCTTAAAAATAAGAAGCTCGTCGCACATATCTTCTGAGCAAATGGGGTCTCCAAATGCAAAGAATGATGCAGTAAGTAATTGATTGCCAATTGTTTTCTCACATGAATAGCTTTCCGTGAATACAGCTACACAAAATATTTGTAGTGCCCAAACTGTAATGCTGATAAACATGAAAATTTTTAACATTCGATCACTGTTATATCTCGGCGTTAAAATTGTATGCTGAGTGGGCTGGTGAGGGGAGAAGATTTGGGGATTAATTAAATTTGTGGATGATATGGCTAAGATGTTCACTATTTCGGAGTGCAACAACATCAACAACATAAAGGAATATCGAGGAATAACTAAAATACAAAGCCAGTGAGAAAACCAGTAAGGGAAACACAGCGTTCTTACTTCTTTAAGCAGCTTTATTGTAACCAAAAAAAAAAAAAAAAAAAAAAAGAAGAAGAAGGAGACAGAAAGAGAGGGGAAAAGGCGAACTCTTTCGAACTCCTTGAAAAAAAAATTTTCCCCTAGAGCACGGAAGAACCGTCTGTTGCTTGTGGTCTACCCGCCGGAGAGCATAAGAGGGAGAAGCAGGAGTACAAGCCTTGATTATGTTTTGGATCTTTTCCTCTTTTTCTCAGGAAGTTGAGCAGCACGTATCTTCTCGCAGAAGCGGGAGCCGGAGTGCCCGGGGCGTACAGGAGGAGCCCTGGGGGTAACGGGGCAGAAGAAGACTCTTCCCAGCAGTCGGACATCGGGAGCGCCGCCAGCCGCGATGGCTCGCTGGTGACTCGGCGGCGCGGATAGGGGCTGCAGGGGACGAGAGGACAGGGCGGGACGGC
>VYXC01002161.1:550165-607454 GCA_013397175.1 Platysteira castanea | reverse complement strand
ATATATTTTTAGCCAATAAATAATACTTTGGGGGGGGAGTGGTGGACTTTCTCTGAGTGGTGGACTTTCTCTGGAAGTAGATGACTTCTGGCTTAATTTCAGTATCTCTAAAGCAACTATCAGAAAAATTTTCACTAGAGAATTATTATAAATACATCTGCATGACTATATATGATGAAAGTTGCTCAATTTTCTTGCATAAGGGAGATCAGGTTAATAATATGGACAATAGTAGGAAACAGAATATAGAGACTGTATCTGCTGATGTACTTTTTAACTTCTGAGAGACCCTTTGTGTAAATGCAAACTATTTTTTAAGGCTTATGAAGATCACTTTTCTGGAAAAATCTGTCCAAGTGAAAAAAGGTCCCATCCCTAACAGCATCTTCCAAATGATAAGTTCCTACATGAGGTTTTAAGCACTTCTAGTCTAGGTTCAAAGAACAGTACATACCCCCTTTTTTTCAAATTTACACATTAAAAATGAAAATATTTGATTAGTAAATCACTTGCGTTGTCTAAGCTTTTTAACTGCTTAACCTAGTGCCTGGCATGTGCTTCACAAACTTGTAATATAATTCATCAGTGAAGGGGGGGAAAAAAGCATTTCCAGCACGTATCATCTTCCACCCCACCCAGGATTTTAGAAGGGTTACAACATATCTGCAGCTCAGGCAATTCACGCTGCCCCATCACTGCAGCAACGGTTTCAGCCAACTTCTTCCGAAACACATTAGCATAACGTTGCACACTGTAGATAAAGTACAATGTATTTAAATAATGGAAAAGGAAAGAAAGCATCCATAATTGTGACCCTTAGAGACACTTTAGCAAGTGTAGCTCAGACAGAAAAATGCTAATAACAAATCCAACCTTGAAACATGACAGTATTAATAGAACGCTAATCTACAGTCTTGCTTTACATAATACAGAAAACTGCAGTAAAAATCAAAGTTCACTAACATCAACAATGTACTTGAGAGCTCTATCTCAGCTGATGATAAGCATGAAAAATTCTCAGAATTTTTAAATCATTTTGTCTCTAGAAGAGTTTATTCTTCAGGCCTTTGAAAGCAGCACTTAATGACAATGTGACATGACCAAAGAGAATTCGCTTTTGTTCCTGATGAAACTACTGTAGTAGTTTCCCTTTCCTTCCTGTCTTCTTGGAGACCACAGTGAAAACAAACCCAGTGTCAACTGTGGCAAAACAACACACAACCCTAACCCTAAGCAAAATGTACAAATTTTGGGAGCCACTTTGCTACACTCTGAGATCACAAATACACTCACAATTTACATTCACTATGATGCTAATTATCTTTCAAGGAGATACTTAGGAAGGGGTTAGTGACTCAGGTGTGAAAAAGAGCAGAGGTGATAAGAGCAAGGTTTATTAATACATTTCTAAGTATTTCTCAGTTCTTCAATATTCTGGCCAAGATGTCGTGTTATTGGACCCAGAACTGAAGAACAGAAAGTATCAGGCATTCTCCACCTCTGGGGCTTACAAGATTACAAACACTGTCTCAGCTGTTAAGCCAGACCATCTTTAACCATTGACATATACCTATTTATAACATTTATCTCAAATTTTGTTAAAAACTATTAATTAGGCAGAGTTCTGCATAACCTTCTAGATCTGCCAGATAGTACCTTCTATACCTTTTAAAAGCTAGCATTTTGAGGTTCCTTGGTAGCACAGATAGATTAAAAGTAAGCGAAGGATGGAGGGAAGCTAGTGTTTAACTTAAGACCATTTTGGTGGCCCAGGCAATTATATACATATGAAATCACATAAGGTAAATTAAGTGAAGCCCACAAATCATTAAGGATGTCACTCATTCCATTAAACTGCTACTCAGTAACTTTAACATTCTTTTATATTACTACTAGTGACCCAATATTCCCAAAGGCATAACCTTACAATGCAGTTATTTTCAAAGAACAAAGGTGGTTCTCAAAGCTCTCAGAAATCAGTGTACCAAGAGATGATGCCAAGCAACAAAACGGTTTCTGCTCATCACTGAATCATGGAAGACACCATCCTGTCTGTCCACTTACAGACAACATGTTCCAGATTACACACAAATATCATACTACCTCCCCTATCACTTAGAAAGGGATTGACTTTTTCATTTAATCACATTTCAAATACAAGCTCTTTACTCTGACCATTTAACTGTTTTTCTTTAGGGAAACATCTACAGTAAGCACCAAAAGTGGTGGAACAGGTTCATCACTATTACCTACTTATTAATACAAACAACCATTGGCAAAAAAAGGTTAAGCCATTTAAACTCTGAACTGGCCCATACAGCTTCTTCCAAACCGCTGGAGTTGAATGACTGCAGTCTTGATTTATCCAGTGCTATCCTCAGTGAATCTTACTTTATGCTATTAAGTGATCAAGAAAACAAGACAACTCTAAAAAGATCGTTAAATGATTAACAGAGTATACCAGTCAACGGTATAAACAGATTTTTGTCAAGGAAAAATACTATTCAGTAGGAGTCCTAAGGATTCCTGCATCAGATTAAGAGAGACATTTCAGCAACAATTCCCAGGTGACCCCTGAATTTTTTTAATTTGCTAGAACACCTTCATATAAATGTGAAGAGAAATCCATAGCCTAATGCAGCAGAAGCTAGGAGAAGTCACTAAGTTCAGCCACACTTGTTAGTCAAATACTGGCATTGAATTTGCTGAATCAATCAGCAAAAATGGTTTTGTTCTTCTGTTAAAAATGCAAAAGCTGGAACAATTAATCAATTTTTGACTCTAGAGGTTTCCCTAGTGATCAGAAAAGAACCCAGTATGTTATTTTAATTCACACATATTAAACAGCCTGGCTGATTTACTTTGCTGGCAGAATAGATAAGGAGGGTCTTCTCCAAGACAAGCCAAATATTTGAAATGGAGACTGAAATGTCTGCTAAATGACAAAACAGATTTCCTGGGGCAGACACATCTTATTCAGGCATGTCATTTAATTTCTATTCATGAAATACTGGAAGGGTTATTACCTATGATGATCATAGAAAGATATGCTTCCAAGAACCTTAATGTCTCACAAGTTTTAAGGAGATTAAACAACAGATTTTTCTAAAGCTCTATTAATAAAGCAATAGTTGCATAACTGGCTTGTCTACACCAGGGCAGAAATTTAGGATTCAAGTATGCTTAGAGCGTAACAAAGAGATGAGAGAAATCCTTGGGAGACAGAAAGAAGGTGGAAATTCCTGTGATGCATTTGAAGCAAAGGACATTTCTTCGAACCACAAAAGAAGAATCAATGAGCCCCCATAAACTCAAAGTCATACTTCTGAATTAAAACCCGCTTAATTAATCCAGCAGTTCTAATGCCAAAATCTTCAGACCAACTCGAAAGGAGCCAGAATTGTGCAACGACACTGTCATCCTGTGAGATATCAGAGAAGTTGTGACAGCTCCTCCTATACGAAAACAAAGTCCTGAGGAGAGGAGGTGACATGGCAAACACCTCCCATCAGCCTGGAGGCTGAGTGGAGCTGCAGGGGTTCCCATGACATTTCCGAGACTCTTATCTTACTAAAATACCTGAACAAAATCAGAAACTTGAACAAACCACCAACTCAAAGGACGCTGAAGTATCAGAGGGACAAAAAAGGGCTGATCTGAGGCATATAAAAATACTCATAATGGATCTCTTCCTAAGACATCAGGAGTAGTAACAATCCTGTTTAGAAAACTCAAGTTGTGACTCTGCTCTACACCCTTTTGCTCATTGCAAAGACCTGTCAACCCAGATCACACAAAATTCCTTCATCACATTGGTAGATTTGGGAATATTTTCATCTGATACAGTCTTGGACAGGAATAAGCAGATTCACTGACAGAGGAAGAAAATCACAAGAGACAACAGCCAAGTGAACTGTTAAGAAACCCAAAAAAACCTCAGAAATTCCCACCAAGAAAAGGCCTGAGTAATAAAGTTAGAGCATGTGAAATGTCAGAGCTTTCTCCTCCTGAGCCTCCTGACATTTGGTACAGACATTTCTATTCATTCTAGTATTCTTTTTTTCCCCAGATGTTAAATGATGTGCAAGGACACCCAGGAAAGAAAAATGGTGTATACCAAAGCTGCATTTTCAAGCTTTGAGCAGTTCACTAGATGTACTACTGTCCTGCTGAACACCCTACCACTGTGGATTGGGTGCATACAGTTGTACAGTTTATGCAGTCCTCAGTTCTGTTAGCCACAGCAGCAGCACAAAGTGACCATGCTGAGGGTGACTGCATGCTCTAGGAGAAGAATCACAGGTGACTGGAGTCTTCCTTTCCCTCCTCTGTCCTGACAGTGCACTCTTACATGCCTTAGGTATCTAAGGTCCAAGTGCAGGTCCATCCACCCATGTTAGGCCACCTCTTTCTAGATGGATACAGAACTCCAGGTTCCAGACAGGACCACGGAAGGTCAATTTCAGGTACCAAGTACAAAACACAGTTTGAAGATCAAATTACTGTGCAAGGATTCTGAAACCTCTCTATCAATAAGCAGTTACACAGACAAAACTACAGTATTGCTAATGTAAAAAAAACCCCAAACCAATCCATATCTTCAGAACATGATGACATTTAGCACAGCAAGGCAGAAATAGAAATTGCTTTTAAATCCATCAGCACAAATGTTTCTTTTAATTGATGCCAAATTACCAACAGTTTACATCAAGAGTTTATTGTAAAAAAGAATCTGAGCACAAAACAAAAATTTTATGACCGACACTTGAAATCTAACACAGCATACCATTCACTAGTTTACTGATTTTTCAAAACATGCATAGACACAAGCACCACACAGTACAATCCTTTTAAGAAAAGTCACCACAGATCAGCTCAGACAGCTGATGTTCCAAGTGGGCAGCTGAATCCATTCAAACCGTGAGCAAATATCAGGGTACGTAACTCTACACCATGCAAAAGTCCTGAGCAGCAGCAGGAGATAAAGCACAAAAAGCAGAGAAACAAGCAAAGTGTTTCAAAGAGAAATGCAGAAAGCCATGGTAAAGAGCCCACAAGATTGACGCTGTAACACACAGAGAACAGGGCAGAAGGGTATCCAAAGCAGGAGACTTAACCAGGGATGCTTCCTCTGTTTTAACTGGCATAGCTATCAAACAGGAGATGATAAATGAGCTGGTGGCTATTTATTCAGCACATACAGCATGACTCCCATGCCACCGTGACATACTTCACCCTGTCTCTAGCTGCCTTCCAAGACTTTTCCATGCAACATGAGCTATACTAAAACAATCCATATGTATCAGAAAACAGAGTGTCCATAGGAAACTGAGACATGTTCACGTTAACTGTGAAGTTGCACGAGTGACTAGTACAACAGAAGAGAAATAGAGGTAAATGCAGTACGGCTGTTTTCAGCATCTGCATCTCAAAAACCATGAAATCAAGAGTTAACTGTGAAGCAACCAAGACTTTAAATACACTCTTCTCTTTAAAACTAAGATTCCTCCAGTTGAAAGTTCAAAGTGTGAAATGTCAGCATGCCCATCTAGCTTTGTGAACTGCCAAACACGTCAATAGTTTAAGCAAAGATTTTATGGATAGCTCATCATGAAGGGTCTTCTGTAGACCTTCTGTAGCACTAAAAGCTGGGATACCAACACCATCTATCATGAAGACCATCAAAAACTTCACTCCAGAACCTCGTTTTAGTTGACTATAACTTCCAGTCTGAGCAGACATGCTTATAAATTCTTGTTCATTAAAGGAACATGTCACAGTAATAGCAGTTAAAGAAGTATTCTCTATACATTATTCTTGTCACATCTCATTTTCCTGCACACCAGATACTGACATTTATTGCAGCTCCTGGGAAAAGACTAGGCAGGTGACAAATCTAATAATCGAAGATGTCAATTTGAAAACCTTCAGAAAAAAGCTATTTATGTTATAACTATCAGAGATATAATATCTACAATTATATTTCTGCACAGATATATCTATGTAGGTATATCCTTGCAGCTGTTAGATCAATTATATACATGCAGGAAGATATCCTACATAACTCACTGGATGACTAAAAGAACACTTCCACCAGGAGGAAGGCCTTAAACATCACCAAACAGCCACCATTCTACAACAATTTCAGTAGAGTACAGTACTGGTAAAGACTCCAAATAAAGTAGCGAATAATTATTATGAAAATGCAAAAAGGTGGCAGATTTTACCATATATAAAATCTAATGTACAAAGCCAATTTAAGAACCTCTCCAATAAATACATGCATAAAGCTACTATAAAATTACTGTAAGTATTTAAGTAAAAAGAGAATCCCCCAAACCTGGTAAGCATCTTTAAAGTTCAGCCTCCTACACAAGTGTTGTTTCAAGGAAAAGGGTCTGAGAAATAAATCCATGCAATTAACTAGAAAACTTAGTACTTTCATTCATATGCACCGCCATTCTGGCAGTATGTTAGGATAATACTTGTGCATTAAAAGATCAATTAAAAGTTCTCGCACAGATCATCATTTTTCATTATGCCATTTAAATTGGAAGAAGCAACTGTCACCTTTCATTCTTCCACTGTGCTGTGAATTTTACTGTGCATAATAACTGCATGAAAAGACCAAGTTATAACACCAATAGTAATGCACTGAATTTCCTTGCAAAAAAATTGCCTGTACAGTATTATCATTAAAGCCATCATTTACTTTATTACTAAAGCACATGTCTTCAGGAATTAAAGTATTTACTGCACCACTCCTCACAACCACCAATGAGAATGACAGTAACAGACAATNAAAATATAGAAGTTAAAATGTAAGGCATCATCAGGACACCATTTTTTTTTTTTAAAGACATTACTGTATTAAAATAATAGCTCATTGGATGTAAGTAAGAGAACTTCAATGTCAGTAAGAAGCTTTAATTGTTTTAAATGAAAGCAAAAAAAAAAGTTATTTTGCAGAAAATTTTGTTGAATGCCCTAAGCTCCACCAGGAAGCTGCTTATACAAAACTCTAAAGGCAATGACAACTTTTGAAGGGTTTTTACGGAATACAGAGGAACCATATCAATAAAAGGATTATCCTATGTGTCAGAGAAATTCATTATTAGATTTTTTTTTAAAAAAGGTCTTTTTGACTGTTGCTACTGGTTGTAGTCTAATGTTACTGTCCAATTGAAAATGGACTCACATCAAATAATTTCTAAAAGCAAAAAAAAATTCACAAAACATCAAATTCTTTTTTTAGTCCAAGATGCCTGAAATACACCAAAATCCACCTTCCCTCTTACCATAAATACTTTCCAAGCCATTTGGGTGTGAAGCATAAAGGAAGCAGCAGCTGGAGGCTGGGAGACAGCTGCGCAGCTGGTGGAATTGATCTCCTTAACATCGTGACATAACACATGCCATCCATTAGAGAGATTATTCACTTTACAGAAGTAATGCAATTTGTTTGCTAGAATCTGTTTCAAATGCTGAAAACCCTCCCTTATGAGGCATGTGGTATCTTCAGCAGGGGGAAGTAAAAAACCTCAAACCTGAACCATGCTCTCCCAGCAGCTTCTTTAAGTTGCCCTAAAAAGTTCTGCAAACACACTTTCACCAGTGCAACCTGCGGGGCCAACGGTGAGTAATCATAATAGCAGCATACCACTGAGCTAAAATGAAGCAGAAAATGAAAATGCAATTTCCCCACAGAGAACAACTGTCTCATTCATTTTTTTAAAATGTCATGAAACACAGATATAAATCTTAACACTTCTTTACAGGTAAAGAAATGACAGATGCAGATCAAGGAATGTATTTTCTCCACTGGCTATTTATATTAGCAGCTGAGAGACTCCAAATCAAATGAAGGTCTGATGCAAAAAAATATATGGGTGAATGCTAAACAGCCAAGGGATAGCTTTCAGGGCTTTTAATTCAACGTTTCATTAAAATATTTATTTTGAAGATTTAAGGAAGAAACAAATAGTTCCCTAATTTTGTTGTAAAGATGAGAACTAATGAGAGTAACATGTGACATGCCTCTTGAACATCACAATGCAGTTAAAATAGCTCTTTGCAGGTTAAACAGCTGTAGAAAGTTGTAAACATCTGATTAACTTAATGGGAAACAGACTCCTGGAACCAGTGCACAGATACTACAAGGTTTTGGGACCCATCAATATGCCTCAGTCTCGACCTGCATATAGTCACCTTCTGGATTTGGCATCACTGATTAACTAAATTCTGCAAACTACCAAAGGTCTGGATTACTAGAATACTCTTGCTTCCTTCTCACAACCATTCCATTAAGAAATTGGTAAACAGCTTTCAGCTGCAGTCATTTTTCCCCCTTTAGATGAGTGACATTATTATGAAAAATTTCTTAGCCGGACCTCTTAAAAAACACATTAAAGATTGGTTTTAAAGTTTCATAAAATGTTTACAAAGATTCTAGATAGAAGCTTAAAATGCAGTTTCATTTAGCCATTAAAAAAAGCAAATAGTATTTATTATACATTAAACACTACTATGCCCTGAGGTTTCTCCTTAGAGTTCTCACATGTAAATGCAACTGATAAAATGACTTGTTAGCTAAGGCAGAAGCATTGGATAGGGAAATGTTTCATTCTCCCTAGGATGCAACACAGTATCATGCATCTGCTGTTTCTACTTATGGATAATTGGTTCCAGGGAGCATGATGTTTAATTAGCAGCAAAGACATCCACTCGTTTTACAAACTGAATAATGCAAACAGCACAGGTAACCTTATACATGGAGTGCCACAAAGGTGGTTTCTTCACTGCACAGTAACAGAAGCCTCAAGGAAAAAAAGCAGATGTAGAAGCTGTGCCCCTCAGTCAGGGCCAAATTCAAGACCATGAGGAGATTGTTTCCTATTACTTAACAACGTTGTTTCACCAGCATTTTTTATAGCATTGACTCACACCACTGCATTTCCTTGAACACCTAAAACTACCTCAAAGGAAGTTGTAGCAAAGTGGGGTCTGGTCTCTTTTCCACAGTAACGAGCAACAGGACAAGAGGAAGTGGTTTCAAGTAGTACCAGTTGCTTAGACTGGATATTAGGAAAAGTTTCTTCCCCAAAAGGGTTGACAAGCATTGGAATAGGCTGCCCAAGGAAGTGGTGGAGTCACCATCCATGGCGGTATTTAAAAGACGTGTAGATGAGGTATTTGGTGACATGGCTTACTAATGGACTTAGCAGTATTAGGTTAAGAGTTGGACCCAATTATCTTAGCAGTCTCTTCTGACTTAAACAATTCTTTGAATCTATATCCACTGGCAGCATTTCAGAGAAGATGACAGTGCTGCAGGTGAGAAGTCATCAGCCACACCATGTCTCTGAAATGCTCCTGAATGGGAAACAAAAGTCCCCGTGCAAAGTATAAAACACAATTAGGTAGAAAGCATGCTGTCTTCCCTCTCCTCTCAGATGAAAACAGGAGATGAAAGCTTGTGCAAAGGTACACAGTTTTTTACAAAAGACAGAAGGGAAAAGCATTAGGCCTATATTGTCACAGCTACAGTGCACGTTAAACATACCACTTACAGAGACCTCCTTTGTACCCTGTTGTGTGGGGAAGTGCATAACCACCTTCCTAACTTCAGAGATTAAACACTTACCTGGGAATGCTGCTGCATTCCCTGCATGCAGCTCTGACACCAGAGGGCAGGTGAGTCTGCCTGCAAACACACAAAGACAGGAGACAGCATCTCAGAAGGTACAGGCCCATTTTGAGGCTGCTGCTGTGTTACTACACAAGTAGCAATCGTTATTCAGAGTACCAAATTTCATTCAGCCGTATGACGCTTACGTGCAGGCAAGAGCAGAAATCTCTCACATCAGAGAAAAAAAGCCAGAAGACTTGCTTGACACACACCCTTTGAGGGAACCACAGCAGTTTGCTGTAGCTAGAATTCTACTATTTTGACTACTAAACCAACCATAGACACTAGTTCTTCTGACTTTACAATAAAATACACACCACAACTAAGATCCTCCACAATTTTAGATTCCCTATGCAGTATCCTCAAGGATAAATTAAAGAACTACATGTAGGAGGGGCTGTCTACACAAGGTTTAACAAGTTAAATGTTCACAGCAGCAACCCATGCCTTTAATGAAACTTGGTGTCAGTTTTGTAGGAGAGATAACTGAAGAGATAGAACTCATGTCACCTATGTAAAAAATTATGTTTATCGTTCCTTAAAATAAAACTGATTCTCAGAAAAGCATAATTTTCCTTCAGAAAAGTTTTAAATACAAGTGGACGTTAACCAACTGCAATCATGCCTAAATCAAAATTATTTAGATGTGTTTTGTTATGCATGCAAGGAAAAAAATGTAAAAATGTAACACATTCATATTGATTTAGCTGGCCACGAGCATTTTGCTCAGTCTGCAGTACTGAATAGCAGCTAATGAATCTCTCCTGACAGATGATCATTTTATTTTCATTTTGAATTTTCTCTTAGCTTTGAGGTTTCACTGCAAAAAAAAAAAATTCACTTTGCTCTCTACAGTCAAGTTATGCAGACATATTTTACCAACTTTAAGTGCTCACTGAAGCACGCTCAGATGCCAACAAGAAAAAACCCTACATTCTTCTCATCAGTTGACGCCCATATAATTCACCCCTCACACTTTCACCTTTTCTACACATCAAAAGCCAAAGTCTTTGAATGGTCTGGGTTGGAAGGAACCTCAAAGATGGCCTAGTCCAAC
Source organism: Platysteira castanea (assembly GCA_013397175.1). Taxonomy (NCBI): domain Eukaryota; kingdom Metazoa; phylum Chordata; class Aves; order Passeriformes; genus Platysteira; species Platysteira castanea. The sequence continues at coordinate 596,709 of VYXC01002161.1, read as the reverse complement.
TCCACTGCCATGGGTAGAAGCACCTCCCACAAGATCAGTTTGCTCCAAGCCCCATCCAACCTGGCCTTGAACACTTGCTGGAATGGAACACCCACAAAGTCTCTGGGCAACCTGTTCCAGCACCTCACTACCCTCACAGTACAGAACCTCCTCCTAATACATAATCTAAACGTAGCCTCTAAGTCTGAAGCCATTACATTCATAAGAAAAACTTAATGGCTCCTACACACCAGGTAATGTAACCTTCACTCATGTTTGTTACAATAACCCAAAACGTTTGCATTTTCAGTCCATTTTTGAAGTTACTCAAGCTTTTTTTCTATTATCTTGATCTCAAGCATATGTTTTTAAGCAAGGACAGAACTCAAAGGTGTTGCCCTGGGTTTTTTGCTAAAGCCTTGTTTTCTGTAAGCCTTTTGTTTTTAACCTTGGAGTCAGAAATTTTCTCACACAGTTATGTAAATAAAGCCGATGTTTACTTAAGTATTGAAATGTGTATAAAAATAATGTAGTGTCAATAAACCGTAGTCATTTTGCTTCTTTCTGCTGAACCTAGCAGGTGTCAAAGCTCGTTATTGTGTCTCCGCGGACACACAAAGGTACAGGCCCAGGCTCACCAGAGCAGCTTCAGAGCCCTCCAACTTTAAGAAATCAGCATGTTTAACTGAAAACCACAACTGGTGATAGCTTGTAAAGACACATGGTTTTCTGCATCAATAAAAATCTCTTAACAGTTTCGTACTCTTCAAAACTTCTGCAATTCATTGTGTTCTGTGACGTCTCAAGAACAACAGTATTTTCAAATTTATTACAAATATTTTCATTAACACAAAGTTTTCAGCTCACTTGCTTGTTTACATCAATGTTCAAATATCTTCATTGGTGACAGGATGGAATTGAGGTTTGACATGTTACTAAGTAAATGTAGGTGATTCCTTCTTCCTAGGAGATTCAATAAAACAAAACCTAGTGTCTTAAAAATAAAAATCAGCATGAAACCATCATAAAGAGATATTACAACCAAAAGCCTTTTAGAAAGGAGATTTTAAACATATAAAAAGGGAGGACTCTTCTACCAAAAAGTTTAAGACAGTACTTTGCATTTTGGGGTTTTTTTTGTTTTGTTTTTTCTAGTGAAATTCTAAATAATTCATACTTTGTTGGGGTTTTTTTAACTAAATGAGGTGTTCCATATATCTTTAGAAGTCCCATTATTGTCTGCTTGTAAAGAAAATCCTCACTGACCTATGGAATAAAGAACAAGAACTACACAGCTGGGGATCCAACAATCCTGCTATGGGTTGCTGGCTTCGAAATTCTAAATAATTCATACTTTGTTTCCAATAGACATATAGTTCACTGTTGATTGATTTACCATTAGTTATCCCAAAACTGGAGCCAATTTTTTTTACCTATGTCCATTAAATGTGTTCTTCCCCCAGTATTACCTAGAGCCTGAACTGCAGTCCCCCCAAGGCTTCCACCTCAGACACTAGTCCACATGGTAGTATTTTTAGTTTCTGCTTATCCTTCTCCTGAATTTTCAGAGATTCATAGTCAAATCCCCCATGATTTCCTGTTACATGCCCTACCTGCCCCATTCAACCTACCAGCTCTACCAAAGGGGCACAAATAGTATTGTTGTAACCACAGCAATAGAGATCAGCACATTCAGCATGGGCATAAAAATGACATCACAAAAGGGTTAAAATAAACAGAAGAAATAGAAAATCAGCCAGAACCACGACAAATCTACAGCAATGTATGACTAGAATAAATCTTACATTCAAACAGGCCATACAGCAGCAAGCAGATAATTTGCAGCAAGCACAAATGATAATCAGTCTCTCCTTTGGTTTCTAAGTCTGCTGCAATCCCATTTATCTGATTTTAACAATGCTGCCTTATAACATTCTGTAACAAACACTGTGATGCCGCCACCAATAAAGACGTCCATCTCTTGATTACTAATTCATGAGGTCTTTCACAAAACCCAGGCATGTCTTCACAATTAGCAAAATTAGCCTGCTCATGCAGCAGCTTCAAGGGACTCCCTGCAACTACCAAGAACTCCTAAGCAAAAGTCTGTATCTGAGTACCTTTTACATGCAAAACAACCATATATAACACACATACTGTTGTCAGCTGAAGATCCCCAATTTCCTCACAAAGTTGACTTGAGCATTTCATTCTACCTTACACTGCTCTCAGCATTCTAGGCACAGAACATTCCCGAGCTGCTCAACGTGCAAAATCTACTAACTGAACACTCTCAACCCAAACAGCTTGCTCAAGAAGTAGAGATGCAGATTCTCTAAAGAAACCAATTCTCACTAACATTTTAGGGTTTCTGATTCTGAATAAAGAATTCTAGCAGACTTTGGAATAAACAAAAAAAGTATCTATTACAAGGCACTTGGTCTCCCCTCTAAGCAGTTAAAAATGAAAGGAATGTTGTTTATCATCCTAAAATAGCTCTCAGTTAAACACTAAAGTCCATCACCATTGGTGAAAAAGACAATTTCAGTCATATTGGTATTTCAGTTGTATCCTTAAAATATTGCACATTACACAGGTCCTTCCTGCCACTGTATTTTCAGGTTGGACACGCATTTAAAATTCTACTTCCCATGATTTCTCAATTTCTCAGTTTCATAAAAATATCTCACATCTCCTTGGAAACCTGAACACAGCACAACAAAGACTGCTGGTTCTAATGCTTAGAAGCAGGCTAGAAAAACAACTGCATTCCCTTGCTAGTTAGGATAGGGTTCAACACTTCATTTCTCTTTACTAACGTATCTCACAAGAAGCTCTCTCCACACTTAATTTCCTACTTGCCTTTAAATTTGTCAATTAATTTCCTACTTGCCTTCTCAGCCACTCACTCAAATCCTATCCACTTCTTCACTACTAACTTCCACTCACCTTGAGCTTTAATGAGTTTTCTAAGCATCTATGCAGAATATTGTAAGCAATTTAAGGAGGCTGGCAATACCCAAGAAATACTCCACTAAGAAGTCAGCCTCCCCCTGCAAAACTGGTAAGAATGAAGTGAACTAAAGCCCCTTTTGCAGCAGTATTTATAATCTTGATCTACCTCAGCTGGTTTCTATACCAAGTGCTCTTGATCAGCACAAGATACCAAAGACCAACAATGAATTTCTATTGTGTTCCATGCCCCACTGTAGCTGCCACAACCCTTGGCTTGGGAATTGCTGTTCAGATAAGAAGGCTGCTGCTACTACCAAAACCCAACATTTGGCCACCAAGTTCAAGAAAAAGAAAAGTGCTGCTTCTCATTTTGGATGCAGGACTACCCAGGGAAGCATAGACATCCTCTTAGCCCCCCAACAGGGGCTCTGCCCCAGCCATGTAATTGCCTGCATTAATGTTTCAGGTTTAGCCAACATTCCCCTTGCAAAGCCATCTTCACCATTACAACTCAATTAAAAGCTAAAATTCTGAAGGTGTTTCCTAAGAATTACACATTTTCAAAGGCATAAAAGTTCTCTCTCCCAGGAACCAACAGTGTTTTCTCAATTGAAACAAGGTGAGAAATTGGAATAATCCAGTTACTGCCATTTAGTTAAAAGCCATACAGAGAGACATCCCAAGAATAACAAGCAGCATGGAAATATCAATATGAACGGGAAAATCAGGAAGACTAAGATTTCCCCTGCCCACCAAGACAGAAAATGGCACACAAAAAGCAGAGAAGAATTTCCTCCCCAGAATACCAGAAGAACAAGAGATGATGTTCAGCCAAATGAAAGCTGACAAGTTTACCATCAACAAAAAGGGCTACTTCTTCATACCTCTACCTAGGGAACATACTGTTAAGGGATATGGGACCACAAGCCAAAAGTTTAGCAGCATTAAAGGGAAGAACAGAAGATAAAATTACACTGTAACAAAAAATATTTGAATAACAAAGAGCTAGAATAGATACCAAAGTCTTTGAGTCTTTTGACACAAGTCAAACTAACAAGATCCCAGAGATACACCCCAGAGTATATTACTGTCATAAATGCCTACTGTAGTTCTTTTTTTTTTTCTTCTTCTTTTTGCATCATCATCCCAAGCATCTGTTACTACTCCTAATTAAAGAACAGATGGTCTGACCCAATATGGCAATTCCTATGACCCTATATTTATCAGCAGGTGGGGAAATTAAGTTTCGAGGTCTGAAGTGGCAAAGCAAGATTAACAAAAACAGATAGCTAAATAGGTCTCAAAGCCATCTGGTGTATGACACTTCCCGAAAAAAACATTCTTGAAGATTTTGAAGATTTCATATGATGCATTTTCCATGGCCTCTGTACTGAGAAAAACTGGCTTCCACAATTCCACCAGATGCAAATATGACTTAACTCCAGAAACACAGAGATTATCAAGATAATAAATGAGTCCTTTTTCATATTAAACTAGTGAGGCACAGTTATTCTGCACAGTTATTCCAGCTGTGCAGTGAAATTTGTGGAAGTGAAAGAGGTAGGCATGTTCACATAAAAGTTGGAGGTCATTTTCAGTGTAACTTTCTGATATATTGCACATACCAGGAAAATAAATAAAGAAAACAACACAGACAAAGGAAATAAAAAGCCTAAGAAAGGTTAGGGGCTTTTTGGCCTATATGTTTTAGCCTGTATGTTTTAAGTGAGGGTTAAAAACACACAGGTGAACTGTGGAAAGCTGCATTCCCAAATCTGGTAACAGATGGAGAAGACAGCTTGAAATAATTAATCTGCACAAGAAGAGGATGTGAGTGAGACTGATACTGACCAATAAGGTAGGAGTAACATATGAAAGAAAGTACAGCTCATTAAGTGAGTAATGTCTCTCCTTCTACAAGAAATCTTTCCAGCTTAAGTAGTAAAAAAGGGAACTTCCAGTAGTATATGCCTGTATGGGTCTTTTTTTTTAATACTCTGTTGGAAAAAAATTTAACTGGATGGAAAGTTCTACATTCATGAGTCACAGGAACTTTTGATGAGCCTACATTCTGAAAATGTGCATGATCAAGCTCATTATGTTGCCAGGAAATACTATCATTGAACCAACATAAATGAAAATTTCCCTTTTGACTTAGAAACAGTGACAGGGAACGAGCTAATACACATCCTTACATTGAGTCACCTGTTGGAGATGAAAGGAACAAGGAAGTCGGGCATTCTCTGTGAAGACAAGAAAGATGTTCCTCGGCCTAACTCGAAAGCAGGACTAGTTTGGTAACAGTGCCTAGTCAAAATGAGAGGCCTCCGCCCAGTCCATGCCAGCAAAGCACCTCCTCCACAGCGCATCCAGTTCTCGACCATTACCAAGGGAAGTAAAGTACTTTGAGCATTTTATATGAATCTTAACTTTCTCTAAATAAACAAGACAGAGGTGCTGATTTCTTGAATGTGAAGTTTTTAATGAAAAAACCAACAGAAAATTTCTAAAAAGGAAAGCTTAAGTCTCAAATACATTCTTATGCTGCAGATTTCCAAGATGGAGAAAGGAAGGCTCCTCTCATACCCATCACCTCTTCCCTCTGGAAATATGAACATCATTAACCTGCATCACAAAAACTGCTCACAACTTTTTGCATTTGTTAGTTCATAATTTCAGCACTTGAGAGGGGAAGGTGGGCTCAAGCCATTCACAGTGTTTAATCCCATTTCTCTGCTTTTTAAAAAAACAGTAATTTTCACCACAATCTTGGAAATGATTTATAGATATATGGGTTTTAGACTGTATATTAATAGAGCCTGAAAATACAATAATGAAAGTCATTTTCCTCCCCCACTGCCATTTTCCTTTTCAGTCCAATGTACCAGTCATTTACTCTGTCCATTCTCCAAATATTTTAACACCTACTTTTAACACAACTAGTAAGCTGTGAAATGCTTAACATTTGTATGACTGTTGCTCTAAAGTGTACTCTCAACTTATGCAAAACCACTAGATGTGACTGATTTAAGTCAACCTCCCCATCATTTGGTTACCTGACACACTTCGGAGAGCTACAGACTGTGCATTGAGGATGGTAACCATCAGGGTGCCAGTTAAAAAGCACAATTCACAGAAACATTTACCACTGAAGAATAACTTTTAACTTACATATGCAGTAGTAAACACCCCAAATATAACAAAAATCCATTCCACTGTATGAAGCTAAGCATCTCCTTTGTGCATGTGTGATGGGGCACACATGCAGGGAGAGGAACAGAACAAAGATAACATTTGGCTTGAATCCATTACCTAATTTCATTAATTGAAAAATATTCAAAGATACTCCTAAACATGGAAAAATTGACAAAGAAAAAACAAATCGAAATATTATCTCAAAGTACCTTGGGGGAAAGTGAGTTCAATACACACAAATGACAGCAATTGAATATATGAAGTCACACTGTACTGACTTAGTTAAACCACTGTCATCCCTGCACATGAATACTCTTACATAAGGTTAAGCCACTTCTCAATTTATCTTGTTATTTACCAGGCATATTTTTTAACTTCAGGACTGATCTCATTTTCTAAATTGTAGGAAAAAAGACACCAGACATTCTTAAGTATTTTTTACAGTGGATTTATGATTTGACCTTTCACAGCATGGACACATAACTCTGCACCCATGCAAGCTGAAGAACATACTTGGTTCAGACCAACTGGTTGCCTACAGATTTCTGTATTAATCTAAATATACCTGCAATAAAGTATTGAATTATTGGTTATTAGTAGAAAAACAGGCCTGATAATGCCACAGTTCTGAAATTATGAAAATAATTACAAGTGAGCTTAAAAACAAAGTAAACAAACTTAAAGCATCCAAAACAGAGAATTTTACTGGAACTCATAAACAGGGAACTATTGTGAAAAAGTAAAAGCTGTGATTGCAGATTTCAAGAGTTCAGTGCATTTATAAGAAAATGAAAAGACCTGCAGACATCACAGAGTCCCCTTTGAACTCAAGCACCTTTCTGACAGCAGACTACATTCTCCCCCCATAAGAAGTTTTCAAACTGACACTGTATACCACAGTTCTTAAGTTACCTAGGATACAAGGAAGCCCTCTAGATGTAATCAAGGAAAATAAACACCTGCAAAAGGGAGAAAAACAAGAAGTGTGCAGCATGTTCTTTCAGGCAATGCTTAAGATTATTAAAATTAAAACAAAAATCAGTAAGGCAATAACAAACTAATAAAAAGCAACACCACCCCTCATTTACAAATCTTCCATTTAGTATACAGATCGCTGTATGTTAATGGGATTGGGTCCTGTCCTTTCTGTTGTTTTTAAGGTTTTCTGAGGTTCTACTCTCACACAAACCAAATGCATTCTCAGTTAAAATGCACTGTTATGCTGACAAGTTGCGTCAACTTCCATTTGAAAATTCTTACTGTGTCTCAAATTTGCACTAGTCTCAAAGAGCAAATTTTATATATATCACAGTTAAATATAAATATTGCTCAGGTAAATTAAGTCCACATTTCTGATTTAGCCTACGTCTTATCGCATTTGCAATTTTAAAGGACGAAGCCTTTTATGGCTATGTTTTTACTCATAAAATATTTAAAAGCAGTTCTCCAATTAAAATATTTTCCCTATGGATATGGTAATTTTTAATGTGTACACATGAAAAGAGCTATGGTGATATGTTGACAGGCACCTGAAAGACACTGACAGCCAGTAGTCCTTCATAAATAAGAGAGGAAATTATTTGAAAGTGATAATAGATGAAAATACCCACACAACTGGAATATTTGGTTATACCTACACAGAATCACTTCAAACCTGACTGTCATAATGCAATGATGAAGTTGCTTTCATTTTCTGTAACAATTTAAAATGCTACTGCTGAGCATCATGGAGGCACATGAGGTGCAAATGTTCTTACTGACCCCTGCTTTGAGTGTTTGATATAAACCTACCATATCCAACCTCTGCAAGTACTAAACACAGCTGTAAGTACTGAAAGTTTAATGACAGGCAAAGCAGATACACTCCATAGTTTCTGAAAAGTTTCAAAACTTTATAGGAGGCTGATTGGGAAAAAAACCTTCTCAAAATATACTTTACAGCAGCAATTCTTACTGGCTGTTGTTTCAGATGGATATTTATATATTATTTGTTACAAAAAACCTTTAAATTCCTACATCATTTTTTAAAAAACTAACTATAACACTGGATGATTAGATGAAACTGCAGGTTAGAATTATAACCAGGAAAACAAAAGAGCTTTGGTACAAGTAAGTACAGATGTTTACATAAAGGAGGCGGAAGAAAAAATAAGCTCTCAGTTTTTGTTGAAGGTACTTTAAAAGAATTCTTTTGTAAAATCATCTCCTAGCTCAAAATCCTTCGCATAAATTATTCCCTCGAGTTGTGCATCTGAAAACCAGATCACTTGAAATACTACGAAGTCCCTTTATAAAAAGATGAGCAATTAAGCCAATAATTAAGACTTCAACTTTATCACTCATGGCACAGTTGGGTTAGTTTTTTTCCAATGGGACAAAAGGCCAGAGGATTTGTATTGGGGGCTTCTATTATTTGTAGGTTTCACCACTGAAGGTTTATGCAATCTGTATTTGTCATTCATTCTATGTAACAAAAACACCTGATGAGAATTTAAAAATTTGAATTATATAGAAAGCAATAAAGGTTGTAACTGGCCCTTTTACGGTACCACCTCTATGACTATGAAACTCTTACTCCTGCTATCATAACCACAGGACAGTTCCCTCTCAAAGGACTGTCAGTATAGATAATCCAATTTTTTCCTGTTTCTAGTAATCTGGAAATTATTCTGATTTTTAGAGAGGCAAGTCCTACTCCTTAACTATTGTCTGGGCCACCTAGATGCAGTTTTTAACTATAGGTGCTGCAAACTGTTCAGTTTCTTTTTTTATATAGTTACATTACAGTAGATGGAAATTCTTCCTATTAGCAGACTAGGCCCTGTTTTTAGTACAAGACATTTCTCCACTCTTCCTACATGAAACTTAGTGGAAAGAATACCCACTATTCATTAAAAGAAGAACTCATTCACACAAAACTTTCCAAAGATAAGCACATGAACAAAAACACAACTGGGCAGAAGTCATTACTGAAAAGTAGGAACAAAAACAGTACACAAGCACAGATATGTCAATCCAAGTAAGAAGCAGCGTAACAATCCACGACCACTGCAGTTCCCAACAACTTCTCATGTAGACCTGTCTTCCCTGTCACAGCCACAGTGCAAGTGGCTGTTACTGACTTGTGACCCCCAGACCCATAATCCCTCCTAATTTAACAGTCCAACAGCCTTCTGTGTCCCTTTTTTCTCCCCCACCCCAATTCCTTGTAACGCCAGCTAAAGCAACTCTGATTGTGTCTAACCCAACTTCCTCCTTCCAAACTTTGGCCCTTCTTGTCTCCTGTTCCCCTTGTCTCAGCATCGCTTTTCTGGCTTTCAGAAAGAAGAAAGATATAATCTGAAAAAATCAAAAAGGAAAAACTCTTCTCCAGTGCATGCTGCATGTCCTCAGCAGGCCCATCCCCTCACAAAGGAACTGCTATTCTTACAGATAAATGCTATTATTTTCAAGAGACCACAGAGGGGTCCTAGCAGGAAGACTCCTCCTGAGCATATAGCAATTGGGGAAACAGGAGATACGTACATCACAAAACAGGCATGCAAAAGGAAATAATGATGGTACTAGACACAGCTCTCACTTTTAACAGCCTCAAATCCAGAGAATTCAATACTTCATCTGAATAGCCCCCAAAAATGTGTTGGGCCACAGGATTTCTGAGCATTATTTTACAGCAGGAGAATAAACAGCTGTGTTCTCCTACACTTCCATATGTTTCTGCACTGCGCAACAGCACTGTGTGTGTGTCTCTACTCCCATGCCATCTAAATGCCTCCCCACTGATCTATCCAGCCTGTGCTAGGGACAAAACAGACATCTCTGAGGCCACAGAACTTGTGCTGGGGGCCCACACTGAGCCCAGAGCTGCAGTTTAACATTACAGCTTCAGCCCAGTTGGCAGCTGGCCACTGCCAGGAACAAGGAGACTGAACCCTCCCATCTCCGTTCCCATCTTCTCTATTTCTGGCCTACAGTCATCTCCTCACATTACAAGCAACTCAGCTTCCAAACCAGTAGAACAAACTTTACTATGTCCTGAAGATTTTAAGAATGTGTGTATGCCTTCCAAGCTGGAGGAGAAAAAGCAAATATAACACAAGCGTATAGAGAGCTCATGGCTCAACTAAACTGAAATTAGCCTGCATTAGAACCTTCAAAGGAATGTTCCCTTGTGAGGGCAAAATACATATAAGGGTCAACTTACCCCACAAATTCCTACCACATAGCTATTTGTGAAGTTGTTCATTTCCCTGAAAATGTGTTTCTAATTGGGGAGAAAATTCTCACAATTTCTCTTACTCAAGCTGAAACAAGCCTTGTTACAAACACACACAGTCCTTTATCCATACTGTACCATCTGATATTACCCTATGAGTTTCAGAATAAAGACAAAACACAAGGTTTAAGGAACTGATTAATGTACAGGATGTGTTCAGAATGTAAAACTCAATATTTCTAGAAAAACTGACAACTGGCCTTCACGGTATTCATAGCTGAAGAAGCAAATCTACAGCTGAGCAATCCCAGTATATCCCTACTTCCACAATTTAATGTTAATAATGGATTTAAGTCAAAATAAAGGCCTCATTGGATGGCTATCTTCATAAACCTAAATATCTGCACAGGAACCGATAGCCATACTCCTTTGATGATCTAACTAGTTCAAGACTGCTGGCAAACAAAGTTAATAGGCAGCTGAAGTCCCTCCTTTTTCTTCCTCCTCAAAATTTCTAAACCAGAAAACTAAATCAATCCCTTAACTCTTTTCCAGTATGGTTCTTAAAATCCAGAGTGGAGTTTTTGGCTTTCATTCCAGCACTTATTCCCGAAACACAGTTGTAAAGTATAAAAATCAATTAATAATGTTTTGATATAAGACAGCTCATCCAGGCACTACACAGGACAGATTTAATATTATCATCATATAAAACATTCAGAAATCTCCAGAGACTTGTTTTTCACAAATGTTGACAGAGACAAGTACTGCGCTTTTATCATCACTGTCTAAGCTTATAAGAGAAGTATACTATTCATTTCAAATGACCAAAGCCAAAAAAAGTAGCTTCCCCTGAGCATTGATCATTATTCTCAATTATGGATCAGGAAAACCATACTACGTACAAAAAACATCCAGTTTTTAAACATTTCAGACTTCTCTGCACACTCACATTCCTATTAATGCATTCCACTAATTCATGTTTTGAATTTTATATTCACAGAAAAGACCTCCACTTACAGAAAAATGGTTCCTCTTGAAAATACCACAGGCATTTGAAGGACACAGGTAATCTCTCTTCAAAGAAGCAGCAGCTAGTAAAACAGAAACAAAATTAAACAAAATATACAGATAAAAGACTCTTGTTCCGAGTTAACTAATTCAAGACCTAAATAGCCAATGAGTTGGAGAATGATATTCCTGAAAAAAAAGAACATTCCACTGAGAGCACCTGCCACAAAACCTCAGCAGTATCAAACTGCAGTACTTTTCTATAAGAATAGTCCAGGCCATCCAGAACTTTTTAAACCCAAACAATTAATTACTTGCATTTTTCCTATCCTTAGAACCTCCCTTTGTTACTCATTGCTGCTTATAAATCAACTCCCCTCACCCCTCCTTGTCCTGCTCCCACACAGCCCCTTTTTCTCTTAAACAGTCTCTGGCTTTTACAGTCTTTGCTCCTCTCCTCTGAGAGCCTGCCCTCTGTCTCCCAGCCTAGCACCTTCTCTTCCTTTCCGTTCTGCAGCCCGCTGGTATTTGAATCACAGCCGCTTCCTCCCTCCGCTCTGCACTGGATGCCAGCACAGGCGGTACTGTGAGTACTGAACAGATTGTCCCCGCACTCCCATTTCGGAGAACCACGGCGCATGGAGGCTGATCTGCACAGGGAAGCAATGTGGGAACACGCGCTCAGGCGCTGGGGGAAGCTCAGGTGCCTCATCAGACCCTGCAAAGTCTCACCAGTGTTATAAACCGTGAGCGAGGCAAAACGAAGGTCCTTCAGCAAACTTAGCTACCAGAACAGTAAACCTAAAATGAGTGTGTAAAATCTGTCCAAGCTAAAAGTCTTTGACAACAAAAGCTTGAACTGGGACAGCTCCTTCACAGTACAACAGCCCCTCTCTAACTTCCAGGTGATGGGACTGCTAGAGTTATACACCTAAACTGCAGAGTAAGCTAAATAAAATACTGGGTATTCTTCCTGCACTGCAAATCCCAAAGCTGACTGATGAGTCAAGATTTTGAGACTAACACTTCCAGAATGGCAATTAAGACAAACCATCACCATGTGCAGACTTGACTTGCAACACTAAGCTACAAACCTCAGAAAACTAAGGACTGAATGACAAAAGCAACTCTGCCTTTGGTTCAGCAGGGCACATGGCTGTAGGCAGCCAACACAAAATATGCTACCTCCACTCGTGAGGCAAAGTCACTTAGAAAAGCATAAATTTTAGGCAGTAAAACATCTCAACGAAATCGCACCTGCTTCAAAAGCTAAACTGTAGGGCAGTTTTTCCAAATGCATCAGAACCCATACTGCAACACAAGCCACCATGAAATATTTGATTATCTGAACTAAGACATCTAAGAGATGCCTTCTCTTTAACAAGGCAATACAAGTGCACGTGCTGTGCACTGCAGTTCAGACTTCATGCAACCATCCTCTCCCACTATTTCTAGGTGAAAGACCCTGAAGCAACTATCAAATCAGTAGACAGGGAAAGCCAGGACCACCCCTTCCAAAAGGACATCAGTTTAAAAAAATTCAGTGAATTAACACACAGGCCAAGCTCAAGATTTTTTTTTTTTTCCCCATTTGCAACTTCTATTGTGTAAGCTGCCTACTTTACCCTCCAGTGGCTTTGGGTTTTGGTTTTTAATTTTAAATCTGCTTGGGACTTTCAAGGAAACAGAACAACTACAATTTAAGTAGCACAGGTAATTATTTCAACAGCTGTTCTTAAGTGAAATTAATTCCATTAACAATGAGGAAAAAACAGAAGAGAAAAACCAACCTTCACTGAAACTTTTTCCTAAGATCAGTAACATAATTCTGTTGATTTAGGTCTTGCAATTGTTATTTTTAGCAAATATCCTCAAACTTTCTTTCCAATTAAAACAGGCAAACTACTGTAAAACTCTGATGCAGAACTACATTTTCAGTCCTCCAGCCATTTGGAATTATTTTCTACTTGTTTTTCACTTAAAATGCCTTCCCAGATATGACAGATTAAACAGAAGCCCATGTGTCAAGCAGAAGTTATCAGAAAACCTACATGGAAAAAAACACTAAACCAAATTGAATTTGCATCTGTTTGTCTTCCATTCCTCTTTAATGTCTTGAATTTAACAGTATAGTCCATTTCATAGAACTAAATAAAGGAAGAGATACAGTATCATACTTCAGAGCTGGGGTTTTGAGTGTTCTGTTGGAGCTGTGTAATTGGCAGCACCAGCAAAGGATGTTCAGTGCTGGTTCAGTAACTCACTAAGAAATTCGTCAAACAGCAACCATTTAGAGAAAGAGTCATTAGAGATTTCTGCATCACCTCTGGTCTCCACGGCTTCAGCTCTCAGCACACGTAGCTGTGTTAAGGTTTATTTGAGCATTTTCAAGCATGGTCCTTCACTAAGTGATTGCAGCCAGGAACAGGGCTGGAACCTATCAGCAAGGCAGTCCCAAGGTCTAAGTTACAGGGTACAATTATAAGATACTTAGCAACACTCTTTTTTCCTGAAGCTACAGCAAGTCTGCTCAAATGACAGATATAGTACAACAAAAATAGTCACAAAAGCCATTCGTTTGTACAGCACTTTATATCTTTGCAAGCCAAGAACCTCCTTCTCTGTGCTCTTTTATACTGCTCTGACTAAGGCAAGAAGACCTTTAAGTCAGTCCTAGTCTTGCCCAGATAGGAACTGCAGAAAAACACCATGCACACAAGTAGGTGGTGAGCAATACCAACAGAGAATTAGTTATTCCTTCCAAGTCTTCCTGAGTGAAATACCAGTCCAGTAGAGCTCTGCAAGGTGTCTCTGGGGCGGTGGGCTACAAATCACACTAAAAATACAACAACAAAGGACAAGCATTACCTCTTTAACTCTGAGAAATACCAACACTGCTCTCCAGTTCATTAAGAATGAGTTACTTAATGGCAGCTTTTCAATAGCATGCTGGCTTGGACAGCCCACACATTGATTCTGGATCTTACCCAGGCTGTCAAAGCCTCCAGAGATGACTAAAATTGTGGTGGCACATACCATTGCCAGCCAGTTTTAGAATCTGGTCTAGATAATTAGGTACCCCAGTACTCCAGGGCTCCACAAGGAAGAGGCCAGAAAGTTAGCAAAGTAACACTCAAAATAAATTCTCCTTAAAAAAACCCAAACTGATGTTTGCATTAAAACAATTAATGCATAGTTTAATCCAGTTACTTACAATAAAGTACACTAGGATAGATAAAAGAACTAGTCTAAATGATTTCTAAGGTATTACCGATTTGCTTTGAGCACCAGTAAAGACAGCAATCCCAGAGCAATACGAAACAGGATGTAAGTCTTTTAAAAATAGCAGGGAAGTGGGAAATTACTCAAGCAGCAAGACAAACAATGTAATTCTCATGCTTAGAAAGATTTGGATATATTGCTGGGGGAAAAGAAAAGGGATTTAAGTTAGGGGAGAAAGATGAATGATAGTCAGGAAGCCACAAAACAATGTAATGTTCTCTCTTTGGCAAATGTCTTACTGGAGCAGCAGGTGCAGCTGATCTAAGTGATGCTTCTGACTCTGTTCAACATAACCTGGAGACTAGAAATCCAAGATAATTACAGTATATAAGATATGGGTAACTACTGGAAAATTCACTTTCAGAAAACCAAAGCAATGGCTCAGTATTAAAAAAAAAACAAAACCAGAAAGGATTTCATGTTGGTCCAGCTATAACTTGACCTGCAGCAGATTTTGTTTGGCTTATTAATTTCAGCGACCAAACATAGGCCCCCTTGAACAATCTGCAAATGACACCAAACTAGGGGGCCAGTGAAGAGGGGGAAAGGGGGCAGAAGTTACAAGGAATAGGAAAGAGATGATCCTGATTCCATGTGAGCTTAAGAAATCTAAAACACACTTGATAAAATCCATGCAGGTGAGAGCAAAACAAAATATCATACCTCTGAAAAAGATCATTAAGTTAAAACCTACACACATGCAGAAACAGCCATATTAAGAGTAATAAAACAGAAAAGAGAAGCTGTATAGGATCACAGACTAAAGAGTCATAAACCTGATATTCATCTTGAAAGCCAAATATAACTTGGGAAGGTGTTAAGACTACTGAACACATGACGTTAACCTGTTTCAAGTCTAGTCAACACCATTGTCCTAGCTTTGAAATACCACATACATCATTCTAGAGTAGTCTAAGGAACAAATCCTACAAATCTAGTTCTAAGATTACTAAAAAGAGATTGATAACAACTGGAAGAAAAAATCCTCATCTTCTTAACATAGTTACTTGACTTTCCAAAGGGCGTCTTGTCTACAGTAAATGAGAAAAAAAGCAGTCTATGTATGAACTCGTTTTTATGACTTATTTTAGGTGACAGTGCACACGAATACATTTCACCTCCCCTTCGCCTTCCCTCCACAAATAGAAAAATTCCTTCCAATTTCAGTTTCCTCTTTTCTTGGTCTTCTTGTAAAATTAACATGGAATCTTTAAAATAGAATTAATTTCATACTCGACAGTACTATTGATATTTGTACTAATTCTACTTGGCAATTCACACTTCGCAATTCATTTTAATGCAGTTAAAATTTTAAAACAAGGTTCAGTGTGAGGATTTTTTCCTTCTAGATGGCAGTTACATTCCAGCTGGTATCGTACACTGTGTTTACACCATTAATGTAAAACAATTTAGACTCTACCAACAGTTGCGTATGCACACACTTATTTTGGCCCTGTCATGCATGTATTTCAGCTTTGATTTTATTTTTCAGCTGTCCTGTGAAACAATAGTAATATTCTAACTTATACTTACCAAAATCCAGTACATATTTACATCAGACAGACTCTGAGCAATTATCAGAGCTGGAGTGTCAACAGCACATACCAAAATATGACACCATCTTTCAGTCTTTTCAAAAATTCAGACTTTCAGAAACTCTTGTTTAGATTTTAGACAACCATCATGCCAATGCCTTCAGTAATATTATTTTCTGCCAGAAAGTTAAGAATAATACATTATTCACATATACACATTTGTTCCTATGAACTCATGTATTGAAACTTAGTGGCAAA
Source organism: Platysteira castanea (assembly GCA_013397175.1). NCBI lineage: Eukaryota > Metazoa > Chordata > Aves > Passeriformes > Platysteira > Platysteira castanea. The sequence goes on along the minus strand of VYXC01002161.1, from coordinate 580,278 downwards.
CACACGCACACCGAGCAGCCAGAAAGCCACAAACAGGCAGCATTCCCTTTTTCCTTTAAAAATATGTATGCGTATTTACTAGTTCAGAGATCTAAAAGCCAGAATAACAAAAAAGCTGTTTGAAAACCCAGACTCCTTACATATCATGTGAAAATATTTGCTGAAGGACAGAACAAGACTTTGATTACACCTCCAGGTCTATCCCAAATCATCTGTGAAACCAGACAGTGAGGCCTGGGTCCAACAGTCACGCATGATAAGGAATGCACAACTCCTCCACTTACAGAAAGAGTACCTGCAGTACTGCAAGAGCAAAGAAGGTAACCACTGGCCTATGTACAAAAAAGTGCTATTTCTCTGATACTATGGACAGAATGCAGTGTTTTCAGCTGTGCTAGCTCCCATTTTCAGAAACAGTACTCAAAACACTGCAATTATCTATCTGCACATATGCAGATTTTGTAAAGCTTTAAAAGCAAACCTCATATTTGCATTTACGGAGAAAACATAAGGAATCTGGCAAACAATTTAGAGGAGAACATAAAACAACACGATAAAAGTAAAACAATTCGTCCCACAGATTATCATGTCCACCCAAACAGGGCAGCACCATTACAACAAACGGGAGATAAATGCTACTGAAAATAGTGATGCCTTGTCTGGCTACCTAGAAACAGAGGCTAGACAAGAGTAAGGGAATAAAGGTAGGTATTTATTTGAAAGCCCTTCAAAGGTACACCCTGGGGAGCCAGAGGCTACTTCCAAAATGGACCCCAAGATGGATGACGAGTCATGAGTTCTTCACACTTTTATAGGTTTGGTCTATTTGCATACCAGCATAAATTCACCAATAAAAATCTACCTAATGATGTAATTTCCTCAATTTCTCCACCTCTCTTGCGGCCCTAGTATCCACCTTTGGGCCTGGGACAATCTGAGTGACAATCTGAGACACAACAAGCTCAGAGCTTTGTTGTGTCTATCTAGCCTACGAGAGCAGTTAACGAGCTAACAAGCTACAAGAAACTTCAGAGTTACACATTAGGCAATACAGAATTTGAAAAAATATACAAGTTAAAACCTAAGGCATCAATAGGGAATAGTGATGTTTTAACCACTGCCCTACAGAAGGCTGACCTCTCTCCTAACATTATATTTTCCATCAGGAAACAATTCGCAAAAGTATTTGTGTCCTACATTTTGTTATTGTTTGGGAACTTGTGAGACGGAACAGTAGTGAGCTCTTAATTTTAACAACACTGATCTTACTGACCACCAAGTCTTCACAACCACCAACTCCCAGGTATGGTAAAGAAATTTGTGAAGCCCCTATGCCTCCAAAAAGCAAAGAAGTACTTTATGCAGAGAGCCAGCGATTAAAAGAGACAGGAGTATTATTAATCTGTGGCAAATCAGCAGTACAATTTAATGGTCATGGCTCTTGGTCCAACACTTCCATTTTCAGACTACAGGTTTTCCACATATCAGGTAAATATTTAAGAATCCTCTCTCAACCACAAAACACAGAGAAAACAGAAAAACATTGTATTAGAGAATAAACAGCTGTCCGACCCTCTAGTGAAGTCCAGAAAATAAATCCTACATAATTGTGAGGGTTTTCAGTCTTGAAAAGATTAGCCAGTGGCCTCAGAGTGCCACAAATAAAACTCCCTAGAACTCAGGTTTGCTTTTTTCAGCCAAGCTTCTTTTTGAAAGTATTTTATTAGAATAAAGATAATTTTACATTAGACCCTTTATGACAAAAGAAGTTAGCTCATTACTGGATTTGTAAGTGTGTACCTATCCAAATACAAGAAAGCTTCATCTGGTCTATATGAAAAGCAAAAAACACTGGTCTGTGTGTTACATTTTTTATTGATGTACTGTTACAATAAAAGCAAATGATTCTGAGGTTTCTCCTGTCCTTCCCAGAACTATCATTACCCTGTATACTCATATCCATATAAGTCATGCATTAAAACACAAATTGCAAAACCCCTCAGACTAATAAAAGGGACTTTAAAAAAATAATTATTTAATCTAGTTGATGATAAAAAATACATTAAACATTAGAGATACAAAGGAGCTTATCAGCTGCTCAAACCAAGAAAAAGATTTCTCCAAATGACCACCATTCAGTATAATACGAAATATAGTATTTTGCACAAGATAAAAAGTAATGTCTCTGTGCCCTCTATGCTTTAATACATTTTAAATTTTGATCCTATGAAACTGAAAAGAAACCCTACTCACGTACGCTTCTCTACCACAAACACATTTTGACATATCTGTTTATGATTTTTTATATTACTTACTACTAAAACCATTTCACTATAGTTCTGTAATTTCTTGTCAGAAGTAGTTACTGTACAAACACCGTTTTTCAAAAACGAAATGAAAATGGCAAGCCTGGTACATTTGTGCTAAACTAAACTAGTACTGTAAGCCACAAAGTTAACTGTAAAAAAGCAATCAAATACAGATTAAATAAGAAAAATATGAAAACTGGTTTTATTTCAGCTGATTTGTCTAGTCACTAAAGAAAGGATATTTTTGAATTCATATCAGGCATGATTAGAATGATCCTGACCTGCACCAACATTACAAATGCCAAGGAAGATGTAGTATTTCAATGCCTCACTGGTGAATTTAGAACTGAAGCATAACCCCTGCACAGGTATCAGCACAGAATAAAATTGTTTTATAAGTAAATTGTCATTTCAGTTGAGATGATAGAATATGCAGCAGTCTCTATAAGGCTCACAGCTGAAGCACCAAACCCAAACCTCAGCCTCAAGGATTGGTTTCATTTGAAAAAGCTAAGAGAAAGGTGTCAGTTCTTGACAGCTTACCAAAAGACAAGAAAACTTCTATTTTTGCCATAATGGAATTCTGAACAAAAAAAAGTCAGTCAGGAAAAAACAAAAGCAGTAACTGTTGTCCTGTGGTCTCGAAAGTGCAAGCAGCTTCTGTAGCACCCTTGGATTTTGTCTAATGGTCATGTTTGTTGACCCCTTCCATACCAAAATTTCAAAGTATGTACTAATACACTCTTCCAGTTTCCCACATGCACAGTAAAGCTTTAAGGGTCTCAGAAGGTTTTCTACATTGATTTGCTTCAGAATCTACTCATCCAAGGGAAAGGCTAAATCTCTGTTTTCATTTAATAGGCAAAATGAGAAAACAGCTTAAATCCTGATTATATAAAAACATGAGAAGAGGGTCAGCCACAATCCTCTTTGCTCTGTAAATGAACAATTCCAGAAGTGTCCTCAGAGCACCGAGGCCATACAGTTTATTCTCTGGGGGCCACTATGGACTCCAGGTATGTAACTGCACAACTATCCTAGAAAAAAATGAAGAGCCCTATTAGTTGGTGAACATGGAATAACAGTTGAAATAGGTAACAAAAATGTAGTAGGCACCTCTGGATGTGTCAGTAGAGGAATTCTTGATTTGGGGTAAGCTTAGGAAAGTTTAAGCTCTAACCATGAAAACAAGACCCCAAACTCTGGAAAATTTTACATCCTGCAATGACTTACAGCTCTGAGGCACCCACTGTTACGTGACTGTACCAAACAGATAATCAAATATGAAGAGCAAATGCACTAAAATACTACCTGGCATTTCTCAATTCCTTGTAGAGTTTTTTATATTGAAGACTACGAAGGTATTTGTATCCATCAAATTATACTCCAACACTCACAAAAAAACCCCCCAACAACTCAAAAACCAACATCCACGTATTGACAGCACTAGGAATTATTCTGAAAAAAACATTGTTTCTCTAACATATCACCATGTAAGACTTCTGCCACCAGTATCAAATGGAATTCTGCTCTTCCCAATAAAAAAAGCTATTGCAGATTTAGGAAGTGTAAGAGGAAAGCAACAAAGAGAAAAAGGTACTGGATTTTCTGATTCACAAAGTCCTGAGATAGAAGACATTAAGTCTACAAGTACAAATCCATCCTATTTTCCCCCATTTACATCTGTTGCTGTGCTCTGCCAGAAGCAACACACCTGTGGAGAGAGAACTTTGATTTGACCAAATAGAGTAAGCTAACTGTAACACTGGACCTCTGAATGAAGGACAACAGTTAAAGCTCAGTGTATGAGAAAATGTAACCAACTTGTCCAAATATTTAACCAGCTCTTTGGAATATCTTTGTAGTGTCTCTGAAGATGGTCAGGAGCCTCAACATTACTTTCTAAATCCTAGTCATTTTAATAAAAGCAAAACTAAAAACCCCAGATTAGTTTATACTAATAAAAAAATGACAACTGCTTTGCAGAACAATTCAAGAAAGAGCACTTGGCTCACAACTTAATTCCACAGCAAAAATATTAAATAGCCCCTATATTTATCGGCTCTTCTCTCTCTCAAGTTTTCAGTCTAACCAGATGTACCTTTGCTTCCCTTTTATAGTCAAGAACAGATATAAGGAGCAAAGATCTCCAAGGTACACATCTGTCCCCTTATACTCCCTCACAGCTAAGCATGTAAATGTTTTTAAAATGCTATAAGCTTCTGATTCTAAATTAATCCCAGCCAGGAAAGTGCTCAGGCTTTTGCAGTTCAATTTTGCAGTTCCCCTTTCTTCCACACAGCCTCCTCCTAACAGCAACTTATTTCAGAGAAGAGACACTAAAGCAGCAGTTCTCCCTTCTCAGAGGAGGGAAGGGTGCTCTGGTTCTCAACTTCAACCTGTCTCTTCAGCAAACTTCTGCAAAGAGCTCTAATACAAGTAGCAGAATGGAGAAAAAGAGGAATAAAAAGAGCAAGATATGCTGAAGAAAATAAATCCGAAAGGCAGTACAAAAAATAAAGGAAAAAAAGAGCAGAGTAAGAAAATAGAAGAAGAAATAGCACAAAGGAAAAATTGTAATAAACAATGATTGTTCAGCGTTTCCTCAGAATCTGAAAAATGATACCTATACTACCACACATACATACAAGCTTACTGCACACCTCTGCTCTACAGGCTTTACAAACACGTTACCAAGAACACAGCAACAAGAGGAAGCAAGAACAACTCTGGCTGCTTCTCTAAGGCATCACTATCACACAAAAAAATCAAGGTCTTTAAGAGCAATGCTACACCAATAATGACAAGGCTAGCTAAAAAAAAATGGGGGGGGAAGAAGAAAAAGATGTTGTCTTCTCCAGCAGTTCTTATGTCACAGCTACATAACCAGAAGCATCCAAACAGTTCCAAGTGTGCAGGACAAAGTAAACACCTTGGTCCAACAAGCAGATGAGGAAGTGGCTTTCCTGCCTCTCTTTGTGTGCAGATGGAAAGATGGAACTAAAGGCTGGCCAGGCCAGCAAGCTCTAGGTGCAGCCTTGGCCACGTGACACATCCCAACACTGGGCCTCACAAACTGCAGGACGCTGATGTGGTTAAAGGAGATCTCAGAAGGTTTGCGTGCACATGCACACACAAAATACCAACAGCAATAAACCCAAAAAATCCACCATGCCACATCCCAATTTAATTCTATCCAAGCAATTCTTCAACTTTAAAAGGCTTTGCCTCCCCAGACTTGCCAGCTTAGAGAAAATTTTCCTCTTATATATCTTCTAATATACATATATAGATGCAAAAATGTAACTTGATGAGATTTAATGACAAACCTTGCTTTCTCCTCTTTCATTCTCCATTGGAGATGAGTAGGCATCAGAGAGACTACAGCTCAAACATGTAAAGCTTCTGTAAATATGCCATGCATAAAGTCAAAGCTGATTTTTCAACTATTCTGATGAATGAGAAAATTGAAAGCTTCCTTTGTTGAAAAAACATTTTTTTTTCCTGTAAGCTGAAGAAGACTCAGAAAACTTATGTATTAATGGTATTAAAGGTCAATACAATACATAGCATAGCTGTGAGGTACTGAAGAGCTGTATATTAGTACCAAGACTTTACATAAGGAATTGACGGAATGAACTAGCGACTGATAAATTCATCTACATCTACAGGGCCTAAGACTAAAGAGATCAACATGCTATAAAATGTACACACAGTAGGATTATTAGGAAGCACTACTTATTAATTGCATTACTATAAATGCTACAAAGATGACTGAGACTCCCTTCTTACAAGAAGTCACATGGAGAAGACAAAGGGTAATGGGCACAAGCTGCTCCTGGGGAGATTCCAATTGGACATGAGGGAAATTTTTCACACTGAGAACAATCAGCCACTGGAATAATCTCCCTAGGATTTCCCAACATTAGGCACTTGTAAGATTTGGAAGGACAGAGTACTGGGTCATTGTGCCTAGAATCGTGCTTTTGCCAAGAAAGATTGGCACAGATAATCCTTGAGGTCCCTTCCAATCTGGTATTCTATGCTAAAACTATACATTCCCATTATGATGTGTATAGACATGCATGCTATGTTTTATACATAAAAAGCCATGACTAATGCCTGATGCTGATGGGATCTGTGAAGCTAGCATCACACTGTCTAGTAGGCACTGATCTTTATCTTTCATCAAATGGAGCAGAGTTAAGCTGTGGGTTTGCATTATGCATAAGTAGTGAATACAATTAGGCTGAAAAGCAAGCTGATCTTCTCTGATCTCAAGTGGAAAGTGTGAATTCTGATCTTCACAGGTGACAGCTCTGAGCATCACTCCAATTTACTAGTCAGCTTCCTTGAATCTGTGTACCCATTAGAAAACTCAAAACACGTAGCTGTGGCTAATCTTATGCAAGCCACTAATATTTAAACAAGCCATAATACCAATAAGAGAGCAAAGCAGTTATTTTACTTTGTCTGGCACAGAGAAACTTGGTTTTACCGTTCAAGAAGGGTTCTGAAAAACTGGTGGAAAAAAATTAAAATGCATATAAGAAGGGAGAGACCAAGAGAAGGAAGGAATTCGTTCAAGGAGTTATACAAGGACTACCAAGTGAATGGACACCTTTTGCTTTTAGGTAGATGGAATCATTTAAGAATTGTTCATCCCTGAATTCCCAGAAATATTTTCTATGAGGCTCTCTACAGAAAGGCTGTATTTCAAGCTGGTGCATCTGTTCTGAAGCATGAATTTAGGAAATCTCATGGTCAGTGCAGCTGTAGTAGGAGTAGTTCCACATGTTCTCAAAACATCTTACAAAGGAACAAAGTATTTTGCTCTCTACAGGTAAAAAAAGCAAGGAAATAACACTAGTAGTGCAAAGTTTGCTACTCTACTGTCTCTTCCGCCAGGGGTTTGCTGTTTGCTGGTTTTTGTTTGTTGCTTCTTTGGTTGTGGGGTTGATTTTTTTTGGGGGGGGGGGCGCATTTGAGGAGAGGGACTGTATTTTTGTTGGTTTGTTTTAGTCTGGTTTCTTGTTGGGTTTTGGTTTTTTATTCAGTACATGAACTTACTGGGGAGTTTTTTATGCTTCACACATTCCACTTCTGTACAATGTCTCAGATTTTTTTAATTGCAGATTCTTATTACTCACCCGCAACAATGAAAATATTTAACTGCAAAACTCTATTGCCATTCAAGTTTAAGAAGCGCAGCACAATGTACTTTAGAAATGTGCATGCTGGACAACACATAAAAATCAAACCACGAGGATTGCTCATTCTTCACCAGTCAGTCCCATAAAATATTACTACAGCAGAATCAACTGCTAATATAGCAGAATCAACTGTTTTTCTGTTTAATAAACAGAAAACATCTTGTTTATTAATCAGTATACATTTGTAATCATACAAAGTATTAAGTACATAGTTACTAGTTCTAAGTTACACTACTACCACTGTAAGGGTAGAGATAGAAAAAATTCATACACAGAATAACCTATGTATTTAATCTACCAACAGCTCCCACATTTATATGAGCTACAGGACTCAGTTTCACAAAACCCTCGTAATTTCCAGGGCACAGGATTGCAGTGATTAAGCACCCAGATTTCTAGTCAGCCTCAAACAGGCTATACTAAAACCCATGCTGTTAAATCCTTGCAACCATTTTTAATCCAGGCTAGGCAGATTAATGGTAATTCGGGTGTGCCTAACCATTCGGAAATCAGGAAGTTGGCAGACATAGCATGCCTCATTCTTGGCCTGCCTATTCAACAGGTGCCTGTACCAGAAAAGAGTGTGGATCATTACGATCCATACCATTAAACAGTCAGTCGTTTTGGACTAAGAAAATAGGTGTCAAAGCATAAAACCCTCACCAACCTAGAGACAGCCAAAAGTTAATGGGATCCAGGCTTTCTTCTCTTCATTCACTAATATACACTTATCTTCTGAATATCCAATTCTCTCAGTCTCATACACAATGAAATGAAGGTGAGACTTACCACGAACACCTATTTCCTCTTATAATGGACATAGTTAGCTATTAAGAATATTATCCAGTTTTGCTGAACAATCTTGTTACAATCCTCTAGTTCTCAAATACATTAACTCATCTGTCAACTATCACATATCAACTTCTACTAATTCACCACACTGCTTTTAAACATAAAAGAACATAAAATTAGACTAAGCACTTTCTACTTCTTTTCCATTTAAAAATAGTTACCATTGCAATACCACAGTACAAAAACATTACACAAGGCAATCACTAACTTGGGAACCTACATGCATCCAGTATACCCATTTCCTTTGACTCACAGGTACATGTGTGCACAGGTACATGCATTCGAAATATATACGTGCACTCCTCAAGGAACACCCTTCCTTTCTCCATAAAGAGGCCAAGACTGTAAGCATTATGTGCATGGGTTTTTCCTAACTTTCTTCAGACTCCTCAGGGAAGGAACGTGAACTACAAATCCACCCAGTCCTAATAACAGAAATCCTTTGTATAATCACCAACTAAACCTTGGGGACATCTCTGGGAAAAAAAAAATTAAAACCTGCAAAATGTAAGGACAGAACACAACTCTGTACATCTCTCCTCCATTCAAAGAAAGAGTACCCAAATAACTCCAGCCTTCCTTTGCTAGGAACATAGCACTATTAAGTCTTAAACACATACCTGTGAAAAGGCAAGAATCACTGAGGCAAAACCTTTTTCACCTCAACTCCACCCCCACCCAAGAAAGCTTCATTACTAGTGAACAAATGAAGCCACAGGACTTAAACCTGTCAACAGGAAAAGAACAGTACAGATAAAACAAATAATACATAACTTAAGGTCAACATCAGCCACTTGCACACAGTGGCCATCTCTTCCTCTTCCCTCCCCACAGTCCTCTTCATTTTCAGTTCATGTCAAGGAGAAATAAGCAGTCTGAGGTAAAGTTTCATGCAGAATTTTGCAAGTTTTATTCTGTCAGTATCTACAGAAGAATGTGGGTAATTAACAAAACTAAGTTTATGCTGCTGAATGTTTTCCACCTAAGTATCTTTACAAATCAAATTAAGATTCTATATTTGAAACAAAGAAATATCAGCTTTATTGGAGTGTGATACTATTCCTTAAAAAAGCTGCCTGTTAATACAGCTATGCTCAACTCCCAACTGTAAAACCTGTTTAAGAATTTCAGTAAACAAGACTGGGTCTACAGGTGCATCAGCCTACATGTTCGTAAACAACCAGCAACCAGAACTGCTACTGGTGAAATAAATTAGGTTTTAAGTATAATTTTGTATTAATAGATTTGCTACAGGCTAGAATTCAAAAATTTTTAAAATTCCACTGAGAAAAAATTTCCATTCATGAACAAAAATTGCATGTGTATAATAAAAAAGAATTTACCATTTTCAGTGTCTCAGTGGTGTAACATGATGACACCATCACTTGGAAAATGAAGTTTAATTACCTGATCATTCTTTATGGAAAATATGTGACAAAAACCCTAGGTTGTGGAATCCAAACATAGTAGGGGGAAAACCTGCTCATTTACTTTCCACCAGTAAGTTAAATCAATAGCTAAGAGTGCTATTACTTCATCACTCAAGTGATAACTTTTTCACTGTCCATGCCCCACTATAGTGTTTATTAATACTGTGATTCGAAATAGCCTCTTAGGACCACAAACTTCATTTAAAAAAACAAAACAAACTTTTGTATGGTGGTAAAGAGATGGACACTACTTTCTCCTCTGTTGGTAACTTTGAGAGCAATATATCAAAGAAAACTCAAGTAACAACTGTGTGTAAAAATCAACACTAAAGATGATGCCAAATGAAAATGTAAAATGACTCAAGGGGAAAAACAAAATAATTAAAATAGCCTTTTTCAAGGGCTCTGCGAGATCTGTGAACAAACACATTTGTTTCCAGTATATATGTCCTCTGAAGGAAAGGTTTTGTCACTAGCACACGTCAAACCTCAGAAGCTACATCTCTGCCAACACAATGCAGCTTTGCTGACAGTGTTTCAGAAGAAGTTTTAAACTGACACTTTTGATACAACAACATCCTTCAAGGCAACTGCAAAAACTACAGAGCAGATTCTCACACATAAGAAATGTCTTTGTTTCTTTTGACATCCAACCGACTGATGAACCAATGTTACAAGGGAGGGTTTTTCCTTTGGCAGCAATGTTTTTTAAATTGTTACTTCCAGACTGGACTTCCTTTGCATATCCTATATCTATAGGTTTCAATATGTGTTAATAAACACATGATTAAAACCTGTTCAGTGGAGGGGATTATGTTTTCACTGCCTGGTTGCAAATCTGTTTCAACTGATCTTAATTGAAATCTCCAGGTTCGTTCTCCTGCAGTCCATAGCAAGTCCTGGTCACCTCCCTTCAGGCAGCACTGCAGCTTGCATAACCTGTTGATTCAGGAAGCTGATCCATCCAAAAACAAATCCAACCCTTCCCATCTTTGCAAAACCAACACCACTGCTCCCCATCTTCCCTCTTTCCAGCCCCCAAACCCACACACTGTGGTTTTCCAGCCTTCTTCATATACCATCTTGAACCAGGTCATTACACACCAGCAAAGGACTTGCACCTGATACAAGGCAGAGGGCAAGGCTGCATAGGCAAAACCGCAGCATCTCACACCTGCCACATCCATTTTACTTTTTAATATACTACATTACTCTGTGAAAGGACAGCTCATGTACTAAAAGCCAGTCTTTTGCAAGGATCAAGCACATCCAGAAGAATCATCCCCTTCTTCCTTACAACATGAGTTCAGTTTCACAAGTAGATTAAAAGAAACCACCTACAAGAACTGCTGTGTTTCAGAAAACGTGACAAAAGCAGGCATTCTGTCACAGCCTGAACAGAGTCCAACCTGCTTTTACGAACACTTCTACACATACCTAGCAGAAAGAGGGGGAGGGAATAGCCATCTCATTCCCTTGCATCTCCCTCCTGGAAAAACATTCCTGTATAGGGGAAGCATTCAGCAACAGACTGGGACACAGTCTGGCACTCTGCGGCAGCCAGCCTACCGGGGTAAACCCTCTTGCTGGAGACCACCCTTACACACTGCATACAACATTACACGCTATCAGCAGTCAAACACAACACTCAGTTTGTGACAAGCAGCACTCCAAAAGGTCAGAAGGTACAGAAAGCAGAACATGCACTCTTACCTATCCAAATTCCTGAGAAAGCAGACACATGCAGCTTTAGCAAAAACTCCCAGTGGATGTCACAACCAACTTCTGATGAATCATAGCACAGTGAAACCTAGAAGCAAAAAGATCATGGGCATGAACAAAATTTGAAGGGGAAATAAACAAATAAAGTACTTTTAAAAGGTAAACGGTTTTCTGAAAATTGTGCTTGTAAGAAGCCAGAAGCAACAATGAAGGCTTATAAAACTGTGAACCAATTGATTTTTTGCACATAACTCACACAACGGAGAAAGCATGTATAATAAGTTTCTCATTACAACAATCCCAACCCTTCTTTTATCACTCCTTCTCTGAATCAAGTTATTTTCTTCCAGAACGCATTCTGCCAGGCATTTAGAGATTAAACACACATTTGGCAACGCCTGAAAGAAAGGGGACATTGAGCAGTGCTGTGGCCCACTTTTTTCCTCACTGCTCAACATAAAGTCTGTAACACATGTCAAACACAAGGAAGAGCAGGAGTTTTTATCTATGTCACCAGCTGCAGTACCCTAAGAAGTCTCCAAGTGTAGCTGGAAAAAAAAAGGTTTGAAAGCTGGTCCTTCCTATTTACCAGGTCCCGTAATAAAATCTGTATTGTTTCAGAATTACCCTTAACATCTGACCTCTGTCTATTGCTACAAAAGGCTTGCATCTCTAGATGATAGGAGTCCTCTAAAATTAGACCAGGCAAACAGATGTAACCATGGAGATTTATGCTGCGGTCCCGAGAACTCCGCAGAGGCACAAGCTGGAGGCAGAGCACATACTGCCTATGAAATTTTGTCCTACTCTACTCCCACCAAGCTCACGTGTTAGAGGAGACGTACAGTGAATCATACCAAGGAGAGGTTAAACTCCAACTCTAAGTGAGGAGACTAAAGAAGACATAGATTATTCTCCAGCCTGGTTTTCCCCAATGCAGTTCACTGCACAGCTACACGAGCACTTGTGCTGACATGAGGCAGAAAAGGAACCAGACAGGATAAGCAGATACGGATGGTTCCTTCCGGCTGCAATGGCAGCACGAACTGCACGTAAAATCATGGTACAAGTGCTATTTGTAATAATTGTTGCTGAAATTTGATAGGTTTATAAGCAAATTTGAAGTCACCCATTGCTACCCTCCCAAAAGTATTTCTTTACAGAGTTGAGCAAGCTTGGAATATCTACCTGGTGGCAAGAACACTAGCATCAACAAAAATTCTTTAAGAAATGCCAAATAGTGTTATAAACAGAGCTCAAGAAAATAATCATTGCTATCTTCTTTTGAGCAATTAAAAATACAGCTGGGTTTTTTTTTTTTTTATTGCAAGTTAAGTTTAGGCTTATTTACAAACTATTGTGTGAAATTAAGACCTTGGAAAAATGAGAAGCATCAGCAAAAGAGCTGCAGTACACAAAAAATAATCATGCAGTGCAATAAAAGCAGTTTCTAAATGGCAGAGAGAACTAAAATCATGTTTGAAATAAGGCAATACTCCCAGAAAAACTGCATTTTATGTTGTCAACAAACTGAGTTTGTCTTTTTCATTAGAATCACATTCTAATAATGGGATACAAAAGCTCGGTTATACCTTAGCCTAATGAAGCAAGTATAAGATTTTAAAGTCTATTTGTTCGTGATTGCTACTGACGTTTTGGCAAATCATTCGGGTAGAATGTAAAAAAATAATTTCCACAGGTAGTGGCCTTCTGGTCAAGAAAACAATTTCCTTTATTTTTAGGGGTGAAATTCTTTGCCAATTCAAGCATTACTAAGACGCATCACAATTCTAACCCAGAACTCTCCATTTTCTTTGGTTTTAAATTATAGACCTGCTGTGTAAAGATGATTTTTTTTTTTTTTTTTAAAGATTGCCTGTGAAGCTCAATTGTGATTGGGAAGGCCGCCTACACAGCAGAGAGAGTGAGAAAACACACACTTGTAGAGCTGAAAAAACATCAGTGTAGGCGTATGTAAGGAGGGAGGGAAGAAAGAATTTGGTTCTACTGAAAAAGGCTATTTTCTGACATCACCCTTGAAAGAACCAAAACATGTTACTTGAAGACAATTCAGGGGTTGTTTGCTATGTTCCAGCTATCAATATGCACTACTACAGGCAAGATGAGGAATCCTTTCAGATTCATCCCTCTGATCCCAGAATCTGCCACCTACCCAAGGAATGCTGCACTTGCCCAACTTCTCTGCCACAACCTGCAAAAGCTGTTCTCACAAAACAGCAAGTCACCTGCAGAACAGCAGTTCAAAGCTTTAAAAGCCTTATCTAATTAATAACATTAGGAAGTATTGAAATTGTAGACAAAGCTTGTTCAACAAATAAGAAGAGAGAGTGCTGTCTGAAAACACTGAGAATAACTACCATTTAATCTCAGCAGAATCTAACAGTATTCAAAACTTCTGAAAAAATAACCACAAGAAGTTCAGACATATCTTTCTCAGAGACTTAAAAGATATTTTCCTCCCTACCGTACATAGCCCTTAGTCCCTTCATCTCTAAGAGAAGTAAGCAGGCCTTTCAGGATGTCCTGTTAATGAACCTAGATTTTCAAAGGAAAGAACAAGTGTCAGTGGAAAACATCCTTCTCTGTTTACCTTAGGAATGCATCACCTATATTGCATTATAATTTCTAAATAATGAAGCCTACATAAAGTGTTCTCGTGCCACCATAAACCTATGAAAATATTTTTAATAGCTCTGTCTTTCCCTTCAGAATAAAAACAAAAGGCGTTTGACATATGTGCTTTGGCTGATTATTACTGCAATTACTACCAGGGGAATGAAGACAGCCAGGACAAGTTTCACCAGTGAACTTCAATAAACACGAGATGATTCACTGCAGGGAAAAGATGCTGGTTCTGCCATGGCGTTGGACACCAGCCTACAACCTACTTTGCAAACACCAGTCACAAGGAGACAGGACTTCAGCACCTCATTCCCCTGAGTGTTTGGGCTGGTAACTTCAAAGCCCTGTGCCTAGCAGATGACTGAATTCCAGCACCCACAGAACACTGCCACAACAGAGAACAGCCCACAGAGCAGCACTCCTGAGAAGCCATCTGCAACCGAAGCTGTCACAGGGTCCTAACTTTCATCTCCAACCAAACATGCTGTCACTGAAGATGCTGAATGACAGAAACTGATAAGTAATGTTACTACAATGTAAACTCAACTCTTCTACAACTCTCCAACTATATGATTGTTAAGGACTAATGGCTATTACGCATAAACATCAGAAACACAGGCAAGACAGGATTTTGAAAAGCACCAAGCCTGACCTACCCTAAACTATATGGCAAACAAGTGCAGCACATTCGTTAAGAGTCACAAGTTCTTAAAATTACTTTAAAAATGTTCCTGAAGCTAACTGAAGCACAAATTCTTCTGGGTCAGAAAGACAGATAGGGATGAAGTACCAATGGGAGCTACAAAACTCACCAGCAGGAGAACCTCCTGAAAAAGGAGGATCTGAAACAATGAATATTAAATGGTAAAAGACATAGAAACAGGAAGAGAAATAGGGTGATGCAGAAACAAGTACAAAAAGTAATGGTCTATAAAAAGTTCTAATCATTGAAATCCCTTATTCGAGAAAAGGTGGAATAGTTTGTAATAAAATAAGGTGTATAGACTACTACTAACCTTTGAAATCATTGCCATCTTGACTTTCACCCTGGTGAACAGTGAAGTACTATTTCTGACATTAATAAAACCTCTCTCAATACCAATCAACATGTAATTCTAATAAACCAAAAATACATGAAAATACTACAAAACAAATGAATCACACATAGAATTTACATCCTAAGAAAGCTTGGCTTGTCAAGCTAAAGAACATTTGCTTCAAGAGTCATGGCCAGAATAATCAGATCTCTTGTATTCTCCATAAATTTTGCTTTTAGCTAAAAAATGAAGTTTTATTTCTTCTTAGTGAGAACAGAGAAGCTTAAGGTAGTTTAGAAGGCTGTCTTATAACTTGAGGCTTTAAGACCTCCAGTCAAACTAAAGATATTAGGAAAGAAAAAAGCTAGAAGAGACAGAGGGCTGTCAGAGGACACTGCTGCTGCTGACATCAAAATTCAGAGAGAACATTTACTGTTTGCTTTTAAGACACTAAGACATTCAGGAGTTTCTCAGAGATATTCTACTGACAAGGAAGTAGGCTGAACTAGTGAAACCTTTTTACTTTCTCACATTCTTTTGTAAAACAGCTCAGGTTGGGGGAGTGTCTAGGTTTTCCCATTTTATGTATTTTTTCTCTCAAGGGTAGACTAAGTCTGACGCAGATTTACAACCTGATACAAAGTTAAATACCTTTGACATCATAATTACACAGTATCAATCAAAATTAGTACCGTTGCATTGAGTTCATTAACTACTCTGCTGCCATGTTAACAGGAGTCAATTACTAAAGAATTCTTAACATTTTTCTCAAAAGTGTAGTGAAACAAAATTTCATTTAAATTAATTTAACGGGAAAAGGCTTCTTCTGATGTTCACAACATCATTCTCCTGAATTATGTCATAGCTCTTCCTGATGATTGACAATCACCATGGCTTACGTATTTTCATGCTGAGGTCAGTTTTTCTAGCCTCTGGTTTTTCTACAGTGTGACTGTAATAGCATAAAAATGGCTTTATGTTTACTTCTACTAACTGCACATTCTACAAGTAAAATACCTACACAAAGAGGATGCTGCCAAATTGAAAGAGCTCCTTGTCTATGAACGAATGCTTTTGTCCAGATTTAGACTAACCGAAGTTAAACATCGAGTTCACAGAGCACAACCATGAAATGTGAACTTTAGAGTTATTCCTGATAACAGTAAGCACTTTAATAAAAGGAATACAAATACATCAGTTTGTAATGAAGAAAACCATCAACAAATACAAAGAGTCCACTTGCCCCCCCCTCACATTAGGGCATGACCCAGCCTTCATACTAATATTATCTCTTTAAAAGTTAGGTTTTCTCTTCATAAAAGTCATTCTATTACATTTCAGTCTAGCTGTCACAGCTAAGCTACAAGAGAAGGACAGGATTTTACGCTGTAGAATGAGTTGCTGTCAAAGAAAGAACTAATAACCTGTCTACGGCAGAAAATATTGGGAGAAACATTTAGAAAGGGCAAATTCAGCACAGAATTTGTACATTCACAGTTTGAAAACTCACTGTTTTTCCATCCCCTTTCCTATCTCGTTCTGCTTTCCCATCCCTTCCCCCATATAATTTTAATCCATTTGACTGCTGTTAAAAGAAAGACTGAGCTGGTGTCTCAACCGACTTTGGAATTTGAAGGCTGTTTGTCAATAAAAACAGAGGAAGCACCATAGAGAATACACCGCTGTTAGGATGCTTTCACAAGCTGATAAGTGCTCAAAATGCCTAGCAGATAAGGTACGTATCATTAAATAAAATGTAAAGAAAGAGAAATCAAGGCAAGAGAAGGACAATGAGTTGCCAGGGTCATCCAGCAGCCAAGTGTTGATCAGAAATATTCATCTCCAGCTTCTAGCACCCATGGCAAAGGCCGATAAATGACTTTTCTTTATATAAAGGCTTTTCCGCAACACTTTGATAAACTAGTAATACACAAAATTTAAGCAACATTAGCTACACAAATTAAGTGTCCAAAACAAGAAGGCAAAGAACTGCCTAACGGTGAACAAAGTAAAAGCCATTAAGTGCCATTACTGAACACCTGTCACCAAAGAACACATGAAATCACATTTGCCCATCTTTCACAACACACTGCAATACTGCAGAAGCTCCACTAGTTGACCCTTTACTACAAAAGGCATTTCAGCCAGGAATACCCAAATGTAGATTCTGGTTAAGTGCATTTGTGCTGTGAGCATTGCTTCTATAAGCCTCCAGTCCCCTTCACAACACACCGGAAACATACACCTCCTACAGAAGGAAGAAGTAAAAAGTTGTATAGATGCTTACTGCCTGTAAAATTCACTAAAAGAGGTATTAACTACATACTATAGTTTCAAAATATCCAAGATAATATGAAAACTTCCACTATTAAGGAGCATTTATTGTCTTCAAAAGCTTTGAATGTGTGTCAAACTGAAAATCCTAGTAATCTCTAAGTTTCACACTCCATAAATTATATCTTCTATCCCTAATTGAAAATTCAACTATAATAACAAGACAATTCTTTAGCCAGAAAGCTTATTGCATGTGTAACCAAACTTCTGCTCTGCTATGTTACAAGCATCCGTTCAAGGAAAAAAGAGTCATTACAGGGCCTTTGAGATAAAACAGAACGCATTATTTCCATCCTACTGAAAAAGCCAAAAGTAAGATATTCAAGATGTTCTCTCCTGCATTTCACAGAAACTGGTAATCTGTTATTTTATAAGACACAAGCACCTTACATCTCCATCCCCATTTGATTCGCTTGGCAGACCTGGTCATTTCCATTCGAGCGCAAGTTTCTCTGCCCATTCAAGGACCTTCATGCTTTTTGCCAGATTAAGACAAAATTTAAAAGGATTCTTTGTTTGTTTTTCCCAGGAAAATTGCAAACTGTTTCGTACTCTTCTCAGTAGACAGCTCATTTATCCACATTTCAAGATATACAATATTTCATAGTTGTCCTCTTGGTCACACAACACTTCAGGAAACAAAAAAACCTATTTTTCTTTCTGTTTAGACAGTATCAATATTATTACAGCTTACATTAAAAATGTTTTGTAAAGAATTTTTTGAAAACAGGCAGTCTAGCAATTTGACCACATGTCTTGAGCTCTGCATAATTCAAACAAGCAATTTTGCTTGTCTGCTTTGCAATTTTCCTATTAATGAAAATAATATTTACCTCACAGGGGGTCAGAACAATTAATTTCCATGAAGAGCTTGAATCTAAAGCAGAGGATAATTTGATAGATCTCCAAGGAGAAAGGGTGAAGGAAAAACAAATTAGATTTTTATACTCAGTTTCAAATGAGAAAATATTTGAATTGCAGCAGAACCAACTACAGAATATTAGTAAAATTGCACACAAAAAAAACAAAACACAGTGCTAATACAATTTCTCTCGAATTACATGCCCAGCCATAAACAGCAACAGACTCATCTATGACAGATTTTTATCTGAACAGACAAGTTTTGGAATCTGTCTTGACTCTTGTCCATTTCAAAGCTGCAGCTATTTCATTAATAAAAGGAGATGTTACATTCTGAGAACTCGGTGCTCATTTATCCGTGGGAAGAAAAGGAAGAGAATTGCAGAACACTCTGTGCATAATACTTTTAATAAACCCAAACCAGAAGAGAAATATAAGAAGGTACCTTGTGAATTCAGAGACTATTCTTACAGCTAATTATTGTGGATGCATGAAAGTTCATCCCCAGCTTCAACTGTTCAACTCAAGGCCAGAAAAATTACTCAGTCGGTGTCAGTGGACTACACTGACACTGACCCCGACACCAGATCTGTAACCTTTAAAAGTACCATGGTCTGAAGCCAAATGAATAATTACAAGACAACATTGAACCCACGTTACGAGATGGGGATACAAGGAAGCCAGGGGTCTTCTGCTGTATTTTTGGACTGGAAGAGGTCTAAAATAGCACATTTGCTTATCTACAAATGCTGCAGTCAAAACACTTTGTAACTAAAACCCTGGGAGGATAGAGAGAAACATACATTGCTGAACAACTCATGATTTTATCATAAGAGGAATACTAGACACCCTTGTTTCTGATGAAACTGCAATTCTAGGAAATAAACTAAGAAAATTATTTATATGAGAAATTAGATTATGAAGAAGCAGAACAGTAAGGCTATCCATTCTTAATGAAGTACATGAAACACTTCCACATGACCACAACTTGAGATTCTACACTTCAGTAATTTTTCATTCGTGCTGGGGAAAAACATAACCTAGAAATACAAGAACAGAAGAGCGATTTAATATAATGACAATATAGGGTTTGTTTATTAAGAAAACAAGAGTTTATTTTTACTTTACAAGAAGATACTCTTAAGGAAAGGTTCTCCAGTGTTATAAACTGCAGACCTCCAACACCAGGCCAGTGTAACTGATCAAAAATTACACAAGTTGCAGAAGCTACAGATGTTAAAGAACATAAAACTGAAAAGGGTGTGTGAAGAACACAACCTTGGCAATAAGGGACTCTGTGGTTTTTTCCAAGCCACAGAACCACAGAGGAGGAGGTGCAAACACCTCCACCAGCAGCTGCACTCCTCCAGAAGAGTCATGCTGTTTTCGGCAGCTCAGCTCAGCCACAGAAGAACCCGACTCACCCAGCCAGAAGCACCCACTATCCACATCCAGTTCTTTATCCAATACACTCCGTGTGTCAGAGATTTCCATTAAACAGAAAACTCTAATCTTATGCCAGGCTAAAAATTTCAAATGTAAAAGGAGAATTAGTAAGACAAGCATAAAACCCATACATACTGCAAATGAACATTTCTTTTTCAGTAACTTCATAATCCACTACAGTCAAGAATCCACAGGAATACATCAATTCTTCATCTGCTTCCCTATATCCTTTAATGCAGAACATAAACACTCTTCTAAATAAAGGCTTTGAGAAGAGCCTGAGCGGTTCATCCAAATAAGCAGGCCAGCAAAGGTTTATATTCCACCAGCTGAATGTAAAAATAAATAGTGGCTATAAATCTTGAGGGAAAAAATTAACACGTTTCCCTTCAGTTTTTCATAGAAGTACTTGTCCATTCCTATCCAACAACTGAAAAGCTGCATAACTCAGTGAGCTACAGTAAAAGAAGAGATACCAATGCTATTAGGTAGAAGTTATGGACTTCACATGACATTCCTTCAAATATCTAGATAAAGGAATGTCTCCAGCAAAAAAAAAAAGTTATTCTCTTACACTAAATAATAACAAACCTAAAGTTAAGTATTCTGAAATACTGTCCACACCATTCTTATCTTAAAAAAGCTTTCCTGGATGCCTGAACTAAAATCCAATAAGCTTTACTTAAAATTTTTCCATTGCAAGAGAGCACACAGACAAAGCTTTGAACTGTTTTACAAATAGGAAAATGTAGAAAAGACCGTCTCAGATGCACAGTGGCCATTGAGATTACCTAACAGCACTTAGTTTTTCCTATACATTTGGAGACCCACTATGAAAACGCCACTGATAATGTCTACGAAGAGCCTATGGCAGGTCTTAAATTACTTGTATCCACTCTTAACAGTATGACAGCATCATTACTAAAAATGCACAATGAGGGCTTAGGAAAAGCATGGGAAAGAGAAGATTAGTAATGCTTTACATGGATTTGAAACAATCTAGAGCAAGAACATGGGGCACAACCACAGTTTTAACCAACTCTGTTTATAAAAAAACCCAGACATACCGTAAGTGTCAGCTGATCCCAGAAACATCCTATTAAGGCCATACAGGGCCAGTCAAATCCACTATAAAGCATGTACATGCTGCTGGCAGGGGAGGGGCAGAGCTCTCTTCCCCCTTCTTTGGGAGTGTTGGTGTTTGGCAGGATTGATCTCTCAACTCATCCCATCTTGCAGCTGCACACATCTGTAAGTACAGGAGGTAGGAAGGAACAGCCAGGCTGGGGGAGCACAAAAGCACCATCTGCCCTTCCAGGGGCTACATGGGCTTGTGCCAGGCTGGTGTAGCTGCCCCCCACACCCTGAACCTCCCAGGCAAAAAGTTCTCTATTTGGCTAAGAAAATACAGATCCCATCCAATACCACTAAAACAGCAATTGCCAAGAGAGGGCTGAGCTCCAAGACAAAATAATGAAAAATCTCATCCTATGGGCTTTACTAGTTACCTCACACTACTATTCATCGCTTCGAGCTAAAAAAACCCTGAACTTTAGCTGAAATACCAATTTTATCAGGTACAAGCATACTTAGAATCTGTTAATACACTCCAAAATTAGGCTTGGATGCACTTTGAACTCTTATTCCAGGAGATTCAGCAGAAACATTTGAAAAAAATTTAGCAGGTGACTGATATAAAGGGAATTGAAGATGCACTTTTGCAGCCCTAATGTCCCACAGACTGTAGAGAAATCAAGCCCAGACTGGAGCAC
This sequence comes from Platysteira castanea, assembly GCA_013397175.1. NCBI lineage: Eukaryota > Metazoa > Chordata > Aves > Passeriformes > Platysteira > Platysteira castanea. The sequence goes on along the minus strand of VYXC01002161.1, from coordinate 558,659 downwards.
TCTGTAAACAGACCTTCTCCTGACCTGTGGCAAGCAAATCCCACCACTCATATGTATAGTAGTCAGAGTATCGTGAGTTGGAAGGGACATACAAAGATCACTGAAGTCCAACTCCTGGCCCTACACAGGGCACCCCAAGAGTCACACCCCATGCCTGAGTGCATTGTCCAAAATGCTTCTTGAACTCTGTCAGATTTAGTGCTGTGACCACTTCCCTGTTCCAGCTGAGCCTGTTCCAGTGTTCAACCATCCTCTGGGCAAAGAACCTTTTCCTAATATCCAGCCTAAATCTCCTCTAACATTGCTTCATGCTATTCCCTTGGATCCCGTTACTGGTCACCAGAGAGAAGAGCTCAGTACCTCTCCTGAGGAAGTTATAGCCTGCACTGAGGTCTCTCCTCAGTCTTCTCCAGGCCTAACAAGCCAACTGACTCCAGCTGCTTCTTATATGGCTTTCCTTCTAGACCCTTTATCTTTGCATCATGCTATTCCCTTGGATCCCGTTACTGGTCACCAGAGAGAAGAGCTCAGTACCTCTCCTGAGGAAGTTATAGCCTGCACTGAGGTCTCTCCTCAGTCTTCTCCAGGCCTAACAAGCCAACTGACTCCAGCTGCTTCTTANAGGACCTCCCTGCCTTCAAGGAATCAACAGCATCATCAGCCAACTTACTCAGTGTACCTTCGAGTCCTACATCCATGTCATTTTTGAAGACGCTGAAGAGAACTAGGCCTAAAACGGAGCCCTGCAGAACCCCACTAGTGACTAATCACCAACTTGATACTACTTCATTTACTATAACCCTTCTCTTTTTATAGACACCCACAGAACTCCCCAGTTTCAACTCCAATTGAGCTTTGGCCACACAGAATTTCTCCCTATAATGGCAAGCAGTCTCTCTGTATTCCTCCCAGACTCTGGAGGGGAAGCAGACTCTGCTTCCGCTAGGCATACACTTTCTTTTTTTGCCTGAGCTCTAATAGAAGATCCCTGCTCAGCCAAGCCAGTCTTCTGCATTGTCTGCTTGATTTCCAACATTTAAAAAACTGAACTAAATTTTAAGATCAGAAATTATAATCTAGTAATTACATGAACAATTTTCAGCTCAGTTTCAAATACTTAGAGAACACAGCACTACTGACATGTTAAACCAAAAGATGTCTGGGCTCCAAAATAAAGAGACCCACCATCCCATATCTCACTTCAGTGTCTGGCTACAGAATAATTAGCAGTTCCAGTTTGAGCTTAGTGAACAGAAAGATTACACTTGAGAAAGAAATGTTTGCAAAACTAAAGACACGTATTTTTACACTGTTTCAGAGGGCACCACATACTTGGTTAAGATGATGGCCTAAAAGGACTTCACCATCACTTCACCATCAGGGTCTCAAGCACCACAGCCACATAAAGCCAAAGTGCTAAGGAAACAACTCCACTGCGCAGGGGGGACACCACACAACAAACCCATATGCAGCACAGGATTGCAATCACCATGTTCATACAGTACTCTAAGATGCATACATTTTTAACACATTTTTAAGAATTTTACAAACATTCTCTGCAGACAGATGGGTTGCACACTGAACACCCAAAATAGCTGGTAAGATACCCGAGAACAGCTGTCAGTAATAACACAAAGCTTACTCTAGAGAAGGGACTCCTATCATACTGCTCACTCACTTCCTTCCTTACAGTGCAAGAAGAGTCTCAATTTACAGTCTTAGGCTGCTTTCAATACCAACATACCTTGACCGTAAGTATTCCTCACACTTCCCTGGCTTTTTGAAATATCTGGGTTTTAACAAAGGCAAAGTAAGGGCCTTTCCTCCTATCTAGACTCAACACATGAAAAACTCTCCTATCACCAACCTCAAAAGAAAACCCATCTGTTACCTGGGTGCACTTCTCCAGATAGGAGTGTTTGCTTTCAGCCAAAAGAATGCTCCTTGTAATCCCTGCACCAGGCAGCAAACTGCAGACAGTTTTGCTGAGGAGAGGGCAGGAATATTAACACTGTGCAAGGCTTCAAAGAAAACTACATTCACCAAAGCGTGCCACCAGGATAGAGAATGTTCACAGACTCACTCTCTCACTCAAGCACATCACATTTTGAGTTAAACAAGTTATAAAAATAAATCCCAGTATGTTGCAAATCAAATCCTCACTAACTGTGCACGGAAAGAGGAAAACTATTAGAGCACATACAAAAGGACCATTTCAGGAAAAAAAAATAGCTGTCATTTATAAACAAACATAAATAATGTCAATGTGACTAAAAGAAAACAGCCCTTGAAAATAAAGGTAGCCTACAACAACAAAAAACCCCTACAGATTCATGATTTCACCACTCAGCCAAGTCCTGAAACCTTTCCTCCCTGTGGTAGGCAGGGAGAAGAAAGCCCAGAGACAATTGTGAGGCCCTTTGGAGGACTACCCTCTAAGCAAAACCAAGGTGAACTATCCCAAATCAGTTCACACCAAGAAAAAACATGCTTTTTGAACACAAAATGAACACATTTTGTAATGAACACAAAACTGGCTATTGAGAAAACATGACAGGAACTCTCCTCTTCGAAAGTGTCTACTGGCATGTGCGTGCTGTGTTTACATTTGAATTTCCATCAAGCCAAATTCTGGATCACATTCACTAATTTACCAAAAATTGTGTGTAGATCTGGAATGAAAGGGGAAAAAATGGGAGAACAGCAAGATGCCAGACCATTTACTTACAGACATTACTGGCTAAAGCCTACTCACTTCTTTCAGAATTTTTTGTGGACTTCAAGAAGTTTATAAATATGTCCTTATATCTGAGAAATACAGCCTTAAGGATTTCCAACAATTTACCTTTAACTACAGTTGTTAGTATTTTGTTAAGCATACTTACATTCAAAGCACGAATACCACACGGCAAGACTCAGAAATGGATTTCTTTTTTTGCAGCTGTATTTTTGTTAGGCTTACTTCATAAACCATTTGTTTCTCAGTAAAATACATACATAATGAGATATCTGCCCTTAAACAGGCTCAAGTAAAAGGTTCTACCTTCCTCCTCTTTCCTTTCAGGCCTTGGTTGGCAGATGGTCAAGGGGATGTTTATAGTAATAGAGGATGTTTATTAACCAACCTTCATAGGTTAGAGAAGCTGGTGCCTTAATAAAAACATTTGACAATGCCTTCTAGCAACCAAAGTACTCAATTGAAATGCATTCAAATAATTCTATTTTTAAAATACTTGGGAAATACTGATCCTGAACTCACATCTGCAAAGCTGCTTTCTTATACTATACCTCAGTGCATCTAAACCCCCAAAATACAACCTTCTTTCAACCTCATATTTAAACATTCCTTCAATTCACAGCAAGTTGCAACAACCCTTATGGAGTAAACAGTTTCCAGAGACTCACAGGTTTGAGAATGAAATACTTAAGAATTCCTGGTTGTCTTTAGACTACAATTTTGATTAAACATCAAAACAGTTCTTTTTACCAAACTTCTACTTTGTCTTCAACTTATTAACCAGGTCACAAGTCAGACTTGTATAAAATTTACCAGGCTAACCACAGAAACACAGAAGCTATGTTAGAATACTGGATTTGCATGGATTACAGAAGACACTGTTCAACCTTACAAGCCAGGATTAATCCATACTCAACGTGTTACTTCCTTACTGGAGTCTTCAAACATTCCCCCTTATCACCCTTGGGTCAAATAAAACCCACCACTTCAGAGACATAAACGAGGTAGGCAAACTGAAGATCAGAGGCACTCACTGGGCATCCATGGCGCCCTCAGGGCCTCCCCAAAGCAGCCAACTCACAGCCCAGTACCACACTGCTCCTGGAAGAAGCAGGAGCTGCAGAGGGCAGGAGTCTTGGCTTTCCCCACTCTCTGAGCCCTTTCATGTTCTGTCATCAATTGCCAGCTGATGACACAGTGAACCAGATCACAGGAGCCAGCTCAACTGGAACCTGACACATCATCTCTGCCAGGTTAGCTCTGACACTAAAAGCAATTTCCACTCAGGTCTGCTGAATGCCTATCAGAATTCCCAGACTAGCAAGGGGCTACATGGGAAAGCGCAGAGGATTACAAGACCACAGTTTTCTGAGTAAATTCAGACTGGATTAAAATTGGCCAGGGAGCTACAATATTAAACATCTACATTTCTGTACACCTTTTTCCAAAGCTCCTCTTCCTCTTGAGCATCTTTACTGCCTTATGTCCAGTGCCACCTAAACCACCAAAGTGAATCTGGTTTTCAAACAAGATCCTCTTCCATTACACCACCAAGGCCTAATCGAGCATATCCAACCATTAAATCAGAGCCTAACAAAAATGCATCTCACATGGAACAAGAAGACTGTGACCCACATCACTCAACACAGACACTGCTAGTTCAGAATTCAGGAAGGGGGTGGTAGTGCTGGTTTTAAAAGGTAAATAAGCATTTCACAGATTTTAGACAGTGCAATTGATTCCCTCCACTCCCCAAACTTTTAATCAGCAGATCCAGGAATTGTAACACATGAACTAAGACTTAGTATGCAATAAGTTGACCATTCACAAAAGGACTACTCACAAAACTGTCTACTGAAGACTTTCAGCTTTAAATGACATTAAACTGTATTGTAGCTCCTAAAACCACCCAAATACTAATAAAACAGTTTTGTACATTTTTTGTAATAACTATATTAATATATATCTAAAAGAAAACTTCTAAATAACTTCTAAGCTTAATATTACTTCTAAAAGAAAAATAATATCAATTGAAAGCTATCAAGTAATGATACAGCTGGCACGTTTTGCAACTTTCAAACTGGACTGTAAGTCAGACTAATTGCGAAGACCTAATACATTTTGCTCTAGGGAACAAATTCATGTTTTTAAAATACGGGAAATCAAAAGCTTATTAAGGATTTTTAATTGTCTGTGACCTAGACAAGATAACTAGTATACTGCTCACTGGGTATCGTTCTTACTGATTGAAATACCAGTAATTTCCCTGTAGACCAAAGCAGATCTTATCAAATGACTACTATGCCCTGAAGAGGTCATAAATTCGTAATGGTATGCAGTGACTTGATACTGTATGGGGGGGAAGGAAGGTGGAAAAAGAATACACATGTCAATGAACTGCAACTTGCTCCTGAACAGTATGCTATCACCAGTTTCACCAGCAAAGGACAGAATAAACAGGTAAATGACTTGCAGGCTCCCCCGAGAAGATACACAGCTCTTAAAAGAAAGTTTCCATGCAGGTCACCTCATGTCAACCCCCTACTATACTGAAGACATCATTAGTTCTGAAGTTAGTGACAGCAAGTTACATCTTTTAAGGAGTGACTTGGTTTTACAAAGGGAACCAAATATCTGTACATTTTAAGCCTTGTAAAATAAAGAATTGAGAGCAAAGCTGTAACAACAACACAGATACAGAAGGCCACCTTGGCAGCAGATGTACTGTATCAGAGATACAGAAATCTGAAATATGTTCCATGGATCAAAATACATACTCCCGCACTATGTTACTCCAATGCTAGGTGTTCACGGCATCTTATTCCAGCACAACTGGCCAGCACAGAGGACTGGATTCCAAAAAACAGGCAGGGATTGTACATCATTCAGATGGAAGGGACACTTTGGGGCACACTAATATAAGAACTACTTTAAAGAAGTCATCTAAGAAACAGGGCATTAGAAGATAAACAAAACGTCACCACTGTGATAGAAGGCACAAATCTAGAGTAATCAAGGAAAAAAAATAGGTTTCTTCTAGGTGCAAAGGCTATAGCATGTACTAAAACTGATCCTCAAACCTTTGCATTTTTCCTATTTCACTCCTTATACTTCTAACCTTTTTTCCAAATGTTTCGTACCCAGTGCTTGCTGTTGAAACAGCATTTGCTTTATTCTGGTTTCAGGGCAAGAAATGCAGGGAGTTAGTGTTAAGGGCCTGTACCAAGCACAAGGTATCAGCCAAGCTCTGTAAACTCGAATATAAACATTGCAAGGCGACCCATATTCACTGTTCTGGTTGCTTGCTGTTGGCAAGAAGAATGCTTGCCCTTCATGCCAAGACAAAGGCTGCAGCTCAGCTGTGGTCTCACTTCTTGCTGGAGGTGAAGCGCTCAGTACATCTTGCAGGAAGAACATTATCTAACTTCACTGTTCTGGAACAATGATGTTTCATTCAGATAACTTTCGTTTACATTTGTAAACCCACATATAAAAATATTTATACACAAGATGCTGACAAGTCAGTCCAGAAATAGTGGATTATTTCCAGTTCAGATTCTAGAGACATTTCATTCACAGCTCTCCTTTGTGCCCATGGCTATTCCATGTGGCCATCACTGCATAAATCCATTTATACCAACTGAGCTATTCTCACCACCTTTCAAACTACAGGTTGGTCAATTACCAGTTCACCACTGAAAAAGCCACACTTCTTCCTACATTATTTTATTTCTGAGAGTCAAAGAAATTATTTATAAATAAAGGGGCTTTTCTCCAACCCCCCCCCTCATTTTTTTCATATAACCAAATTTTCATTACATTGACTTAAGTCCATGCTTATATGTAGTTTTATCATATTTCCTCAAACATAAACAGAACACACAATGCATCTTCCTTTTTACCTACAGAAAAAAATAGAAACATTCCGAAAGTGACCGATTTCTCAAGGGCATTTGTAGGACACTGCTGCAGCTCATTTATGGTTTCCTTTTGGGAAGGTGAAAGAAGGGAAATAATTATTTGAATTCTCATGCAATCCAATCAGTTTGACTCAAATATGTGCGTTAATACAGGCATTACTGTCAAAGGGCTAAATATCAGCAAAAAGTTAAATCACACAAAATTATTTTGGTATGAGGCTGATTGTGCCATTCTAATCTTTAACCAGAAGTGTAGAAACCATATTAATTCAAAATGCATCCTTCCACTATGCAGATAAAACAGGTAATACTCCTAACCCCAAACTCAAAAAAAAAAAAGGCATTAGAGGAGCTGGTGATCTTGGTCTTTCCTCCCACAAGCTAAGCAGAAAAATCCTAGAACTACAACAAAATGCTAAATCATAGCAGGAAACACTGGATTTAGTGGACTTTGCAAGCAACCATAGCTTGATGTCAGATCTCGAGAGCTGACTGGAAATGAACATAAAACATGAATACATTAGTGTCCACTGGAGTTGAACAAAGAAAGGAACAAAATTATTATTAATAATCAAGCAGAGATAATTGGGGACTTTGGTAAACAGTGGTAGTTAAGAAGTAAACTTACAACCAACTTAACATGGAATTCTAGTTAGGTTGACTAATACAAGTAAACTAGGCATGTCACCCTCCCTGGTTTTAGACATCTACAGGAAGGCAAGGAGTGCATTTACCAAAATTACTTCTAGTTGTATAAGACTGATACCCACACCTCTGGAGCTTTCCACCTACCCCACGTTGATCTTGCCACTACTCACCAAGCCACTGAAGCCAATATTGCAATGTAAGCCAAGCAGGAATATCTTAACATAGGAAAGAGACAAGAAGTGCAAAGAAACGATTCTGCAAACCAAGCTCAAGGAAGCCAATCTTCCTCGGTCTCAAGGGGGCTGCTGGAGTTTAAAGATCAAGTATTTTGGTACACTGGAATGTTTCCATAAACACCTTTCTTTGAAAGAAGTGTCTGACCTTTCTTTGCCTCCAACTCATAACCTGCTACGTGCTGTCACCTTAAGAGGTACTCTGAGCTCAGAGAAAAGAGGACAAGCCTGGAAAAAGCAGGTTCAGCTGGAGGAAGCTGAAAAACGGTATACAGAGACAGCCACTTGCTATGTAAGGCTAAAGACGACAAAATCATAGATAGGTTCTCCTGCTTTTAAGAAAGTGCTCATAAAAGTACACCCCAAGAAACAATAACTACCTTATAAAGACTTTTACCTAGGGTAATGTTTTCATGTCTTGTGAGAAAAGGATATACACTATGAAAAGCTTTGTACTGAGCCTCTGATAGAGGCAAACAATAATTGCACAGCCTTCACCTCTAAACATAAATTAAAGGTTCTTGTAGCGTTTTGGCTTTTGTGGCTGGAAGAACTGGTCACTCAGCTTATGCAAGATTAAAATGAAATAAGAGCCTCAGGTACAGATAACCTCATAACCTCTATGCTTTGCAACAAGGGAAGCCAGTGCCACAAGTGGCTTGCCAGTTGTTCTTCATAGTCTCAATAATGTCTCAAAACCTGAACAGAACACAAGTTGCTAACAGTTCTCATGCTGACTTCCTCAAGCAGAACATAGTCAGGTAGTTTTTCATTGCTCAAACTTTAGGTGACAATGCTACTAACTACTTTAAAACATAATATAAACAAAATTTTTTTAAAAGCAGTCCCCTCAAATGCTTGAGTAATTTTACTTACAGGAATACTCTTGCTGAAGTTAACTGGACTGCTCACAGATTAAGTGCCCTCACATTGTTACAACTGGGATAACTTTACCC
>VYXC01002161.1:501403-550114 GCA_013397175.1 Platysteira castanea | reverse complement strand
TAAGAGTACTTTCAGTAACTTCTTCATAATCTTAAAACAAGACAGTCGGGGAGATGAAAAAAAAGTCGGGGAAACAAAAAAAAAAATATCCAAAATGGAACACATCCTTGCAATATCCCATCAGCTCATGCATTAGTCTTGCCCAAGTTGACTCATTCATTATAAGCAAATATTAAAGATGACCACTGAATTACCATATTGGAGACTGAACATGTAAGTACGTACTGTGTAAAACACAACCCAACCCAACCCCCTCACAAAAAATACCCGCAAATGAATAGACAATATGCAATAATATGTATATCCAACTTGAGGAAACCCTCATCAAGTTTTAGCTTGCAAACTTGGTCATGGATGTTGTCTGGAGCACACCTCTAACACATTCACTCATTCTTAATACATTGTACTAGTTATTCCTGGCTTGTAATTCTAGCTAAACTTTGCTGCTGACTCTTAAGGTAAAATTAAAATTTCTGCTAAATCACAAATCGAAACATACTTTTAAAACAGATACATTTTTTTCCTGTTTGGCCAAATGAAAGCATCCTTGCTTTTGGTCAGCCCTAAATAATTACAGTATTATTGAATATTAGGAATTTGGAATAATTTCCAGATACTGTACTCAGGAAATACTGCCTGAGGAAAAAGGCTGTCATTTTATAGCTAGAAATCAAACAGGTAATTTAGCTACATGAGTTCTTCCTCTTTTCTCCACCTTTACTTACATTGTACTAACACAATGGTAGGTAGTCACACATGACAAAGTGGTATCAGAGGTGTAGCCAAAAGTGTATTTGCAGGACAAAGAAAGTCACATTCACAAAAATTAACTATTTCAGGTAAATAGCAATGCATCAACAGGTGTGCAAGGAATAAAAGAAAGGCATTTATCTGTAAGTGCACGGCAATGTTTTTTCTGCATTACCAACATGATGGAATAATCACCCATTCCCTCAGTACTAATGAGCTCTGTATAATACATAAAAAATATTCCCAGGATGTCCCAATTCTGTAAGCAGGCAGAGACTGCGCAAGTTGTCTGTAGAAACCCGCATGTTCTCAAAACTGTGGTTCTACTGGAAAACATCTGTAAGAAGACACTTTGAGCATAAAACCTACCTTTTCAATTTTTTATGCTGTTTTGTTAAACCTAGAGCAAGAATGAAAAGTCTCTTTTGACTTGAAGGTGTATTTTCAATATAATCTGGTTTCAATTTTTTCAAATGAGAAATGCAATACACTGATTTCAGCTACATCATTTAAAGCATTGGTGGAAAATCCTGTCCCAGTCCTAATTCAAAAAAACCCATATCTCAGGCATATTGTTTTGTTTTCCCCTTATAAGCATAAGGTTTTGGCAAAAAAATACCAGCAAGTAAACAAATTGGAAATGAAAAATTTACAATGCAGACCAGGGAAAACAGCATCTCACCCTGTCTAAAAAACAGCTTATGGTGGGTTTTTCATGAGAGGCTAAAACCTTCTAACTCGTTTTGCCAATAAAATAGAGTTCTTTTATAATTGCTAACCAACAAACAAAGGAACATCCCTTTGCCATTCAAATCTCTCCTGGCTGACCTTAGAAATCCACTAGTTATACCAGCCCAAATGAGCATTGTTCTTTTTTGTGTGAAAACAACTTCTTGAATAAGATGAAATTTATTAATAAACACCCCACTTTCAGTGATGCCAAACTGCTGCTGATCCCCAGGTGTACGTTCAGAGACAACTACTGGTCTGCTGGTGTGGCTAACACAGTCTCACTGGGATCACCAGGGCAGTTATTTGCTCTGGCTCTTGTATGCTCAGCTGCACCTCTCTCCCTCTTCCCTCCTGGCTGGCAGCTACACCCAGCCCTGTATAAACAAGATTCAGTTAAATGTCACTGTAGTTAATATTCCTAAGTTTAGGTTTGCTTTTTTGTTTTGGGATATTTTATCCTGGTAATTGATTCCAGACTTTCCATTTGTAGAAGATAACTACAGTTTCCTTTTCAGTCCTGTGATCAAGGCAGCTAAGGGTACAAACAGATGAGCTGGGAGATAATTCTTCTATTCTAAGATAAACTAATGAAACATCACGAGTAGGAGTTACAAACCCCAGATACTCCCTCAGCATACACCCTGGGTGTGTCCATCACATCAATAAGACCTGGCACTCCCTATGGCTGCAGTTCAGATTCATGGGCAAAACTGCTGTGGTTGGATGGAAATGAAGAAATAGAAACTGCCATACTCATTTCTCTCACGTGACCCCTAGAAGATTTTGTAGCAAGATGGAGCTATAGGATATGGTGCATGAGTGCTCCTAATAATTGCACCAGACGAAGTTCCCGCCGGTGCACTCCGGAAGTGGAATATGCAAGACACAGACAGATTTAATACTGGTTTTGTACTTTCAGACCTTGATTTTCAAATAACCAGTATTTCATTGAAGTCACACCCCATCCACTTAGCATGGAACCTATTTAGTATGTTTTAGAGTAAACAGATGAGTCACTGAAATCACCACATTTTTTGAGATATTGTGCATTCCAAACTCCCTTCCTGTCCATGAGAAGAAAGCAAACAAGTCAAAGAGATGAATAAATATAACTTTGACCGATAATAAACCCATGTCTAAATATTAAGTGCCTGTATTTCACTCTCCTTTTACAAAGGATCTCTCTGAGAATAGAGATTTAAATACATATTAAAAGATAACTGCTGTGGTCCTCCTAACATCCTTTACATCAAAATACTTACATCAGTATATACATGAGAATTATAGTGACCAAACTACAAAAACACAGGTAACAGAAATAATCCAATAGATTTGAATTGCGATAACCCTAAAAGCAGGCAAGTTAATGCTAACTAGTTTGAAGCCTTCAACTTCATATTCTTTCCATGCTATCATACTATGGATGATTTTAGCTCCAGTATCACTCATGTTTTTGCCCCCAGTTCTCAGAAATCATGCTTTTCTTCACTTGGGAGTAACCTAAATGTGACCTTATTTTGCTCACAGTCACAACCCTATGACCATTCTGCTGTACCACTGTAGATTTCCTCCTCCTGTGGCCCTTTTCGCATCCCTCTGAAGACACCTTACAGAGCAGTAAGAATGCAATAACACAGGCAGAAGTTTAATTTTATCCCTTGTAACAATTAGTAAGAGAGAACACACACCTAGAGAAAAAATGTAGATGTAGACTGAGAGGAAACAACAGCATTCACTGAAAAGAATGACAAAGTGCTTAGAAATTACAGAAGTCTTTTAGAAAAATATCTACAATCAGCTATTCTAAGGTATAAAGACAAAACTGGGTTTGGAGATACTAAAGAAAAGGGATGGAGTTTCTGTGGTTTGGTCTTGAAGACCTTAACACCATACAGCTTTAGTTGTTTGACTGGGATACTTTCCAAAATTGTCAGTAAACCACTAGGTCAGTCTAGCCCCCAACCCCAGCATATATATAATTCTTTGAGCATTTAGCCCACAATAATTAGTCTGTAGACCAAGCATGCAGCCCATTCATAACAAAAACAAGCCAAAAAATTTTGAAAGACAAGTGTATGAAGGTAAGTTTCCACGAGAGATGGGAATTCTGTAACAAGGGTATTACAAGGCAGCCCTTCACAAGAGATCTAACACTTGGATATGCAATTGCTTTTATTTGCACTTCAGTACAAGATTTTTGAATATTTCCTTGAAAGAAATTTTGCCAAAATGGGAAATCCAACACAACACCTTTATTTTAATGTGCATCTTAACTGACTAGAAAAACTGACTAGAACACTCTAGAACACACATTTTCTTAATTAAAACTAAATTGCACATTTCTTTTTCAGTGGGGTATCCAATACTAACACAAAGGACTGCAAGAAGTCTTGACAATAAGAAACTCACTGTTTCTTCCCTCACTGAGGGAAGAATTGACGGCCTTGAGAACTGCCACATTTGGAAAATGACTAAACCTCTCTGACGAAGGGGGGGCATGGGGATAAAAATCAAACTGAGGACTATTTAAAATTTCAGACATCCTGTTTTTATGAAAAAATATATCATGATCAATTAAAAGTTAAGATTTAACTACCAGTAAAGCTTCTTTAAATTTACTGTCTACATCTGTGGCTTCCAAAGATATGCGAATAGACAGGAACGCAGTGCCCAGTACTACAAGCTTAACAAATCTATAGAATGTGGGCTATAAAAACTTTTGCAATACCGAATTAAAGACAGTGCTTAAGAGCTTTGCCACAGTCACTTGCAAAAGACAAGCTCTAGAAATGAGGTAAAGGTATGATTAAACCTTCTTGGTTACAGACAGGTTCTTTCACCTCGTAATCAAGGTCTGAATCCAGGCTTGGACACCCATATCTGGTCACAGAGGAGATCTGCTCTCTCTCATTACTTAAGTTTCAAAGTTTCAGAGCCTCACATGTTTCCTGGACTACAATACTTCCCCACAATATCAGCTAATAGCTCCCTAGAACTACTAACATTAGATTTACTGCCAAATTAAATATTGTTCCTCAGCTCAACAACTTCCTTTCTCTTGGAATATCTCCTGGCTGTTACCACTGACACAGTCACACTTACACAGCTCTGCCACCTAGACAAGTCTTTACTATTCTCCTCTGTTGCAAGGGCCCAGTTTACACACAAGAATAGCAACCAACATGAAGAATCAGATGCGACTTTTAGCATTAGGCTAAAGTTAAGAATGGCATTGTGTTGGGGCAATCTTCAACCTCAGCATTACAAAAATGCAAGAACAGGATACATGTCAAATAGCAGAATGAGTCAACAATTTACTGCAAGCCCTTTTCTACTAACCAACAGACAACCCCTGCTGGGCAGGAACATCCACCAGTCTATTCATTCCTCAACAAAGTACAACCCAAGAGAAAGAAGCACAGCCCACTGAAATCGGTCTCCATAGAGCACTTGGCTGGGACACAAGAAGGAAGCCAGTTACTGGGAGTTCACAGCTTGAATGCTGTGGTTTTCCACATCCATAGTGTCCAGCAGGGCTGAAGTATGCTCTGACCACCAACCCAGAAGACAAACTTAGAAACATAATATTGCTCAAGGGCCCCTTCTGCCTTGTAAAGAGAAGCACACTACTACTAAAGCAAGACAAGTAGATTTTCTTTTTTCTTTTCATTTCTTTAAGTGGTAGGCATTCTTGCCTTCCTCCAACTACTAAATTACCAAATGTTGGGAGCAATCATCCAAGGAGTAGCACAGTATCAGGACAATGACCTTCCAGATAAGTATGCTTAGATCGAAGTTGAGGAAACATTTAGTGAATAATTAGGCATATGCTTCTTGACATAAGCAGTCTTAACTCTGACTCACTTCTCCATCTCTTTTCATTGGAAGAGAGACAAGCATCCAGAAAAGTTTCTAGATGTAGTCAGATGTTAAGTATCAAAGTAAAAGGGGAAAGAGGACTAGTAAATTGAGCAACTATGAATAAAATAAAATATATAGCCTGCATTTTCATGTATCATAGTAAGTAATACATACTTTCATAATAAATATCACATACATCTTGACTTACCAAAGGTAAGGAGAATATGAGGTAAAAAATTAAATGAATGTTTCAGGTGAAGTGGAAAGAGTGCTAGAGCACAAGGAATCCCTAACCTTGGCAAGTCATTCCACAGGCAATCAAAAGTCATTTACTTAGATCCCCATTGTGTCTTTCCATCTGTGCACGGTTTTGTACATAAAAGGATCTGGTGTGACTTTCATTCCCAGAAATGAGCAAACCAATGAATTCTGAGATTCAGCCCCAGCTACCTTCACAACTCCAGTGGATCCAAAGGTCTTCCAAAGCTGCATCCCAACAAACACCACCACAAGAGGTCTAGAGATATTCAGTTCTCACAGACCTCAAGAATCCAGAAGTCTTCATTACTCATATAGAAACAAAATGCCAAAATGAATACAGAGCAGCTTGTTTCCTGGACTGGACAGGAACATGGAACACACAGCTAAAAGCTGCCTAGAGAGTCTGTAGAAACTCCACCCCTGGAAACAGTCAGTACTCATCTGGAGAAAGTCCTGAGCAACTCAGATCAACTTCATCCTAGCACTCAACTACATGACTATTAGTGGGCCTTTTAAATCATTAATTTTTTAGCACCTTAAACATTGGAGAATTTCAAATGTCCACATGGAAATGTATTTTCAACAAGTCAAATCTTTCTTTATACTAGCCAGACTACGAGTAAACTCATATGTAACTACATTTAATAACCCATTTGATTTTCTTCTATCAACACTTGGAAAAAAGCAAATTGGACTTCATCAATCTAAACTGTCCTAGATTTATTGCTACAATCATTAGTTATAAGTTTTACCACATCAATGAGTTCTCCTAGCTTAAAGTTACCACATTTACTAACAGATACTTTCTTCATTAGACAACAACAGTACACATCCAAAAAGCAAGACCAACATTAGATACAATTTAATTAATATAAAGTGTTGATCAACAGATGAACAGACAAAAAGAAAATCTAGACTTCCTACTTTCAGGCTCAAGTAATCTGATTTCTATCATAACTAATCAGAAAAGCAACCATTCCTAATTAACTTTATCCACATTTACTGTATTATAATTCTTCATTACCAATGAAGCACACATTCTGTAACATGCAAAATAGAACAAGACCAAAACAATTCTGGAAGTATGACTTCTGCAGTAAAGCTTTATGTCAAATGGGTACCTTACCCCAGTGCCAAATCACAATACTATTTCAGGATGCAACTATGAATAAAACGCTTTCTTTGCCTTGGTGTGTCACATTTACTATGACCATACATATTTCAGCTGTAAGCCATACAAAATTACATTCAAACTGCAAATTCATAGGAACAGCCCACCACACAAGAAAAAGATGTTTTGACAGTGTTTGCACTTCCTCTTAGATCAGATCAATGCAGTGGCTCTCAAACCTGCAATAAGTCTTGCAGCTGAATGAGAGAGTGGGTTTTTCCCCCCCTACTCCTAGTACCAGGAAGGAACAGTGTCTATTCCAGCTTGTGTAAGTTTTCTCCAAACAATTAAAATCTCAATAAAAGTTTAGTACTACTAAGAAGGACCATGCACTGTTACATTATCTTGCATTTTGCACTTAAAATCAAGCACAGCAGGGCTGGAACTGGATGATCTTTAAAGTCGCTTTCAACTCAAACCATTCTATGATTCTGCTTATAAACCAAAAAAGATTTAGCCTTTTAAACAATTACTGCACTAATGAAACCTGTACTAGCATAACTCATCTCCAGGTAGGTAAAAGCATACTTTATGGAAAGATATCTAATTTATGTTGCTTTTTTATTTTACTTCTGAGCTAGATATAGATATACATGTGTGTGTCATAATAAAGTATATGTATCTATATCTATCTATCTATCAGAGTAAAGAAGAAACTAAATATCCATCTCTCCCCAGAATCAAAGTTTTACTCACTAGAACAGGAAACACAGCCAGAGAGGGCTGTGCCACTAGGCAGAAGCATTTTACTTTCTAAAAAGAAAACAACAGAAAGCAAAGCCATGTGAGATTTTCAAGAGTATCCATTCTGAGGATCCTAAGAGCTCAACTATAGTGTTCTTTCTTCATGCTGGAATAGAAGACCAGAGGAGAGACAGGACAGACATCATAAAGATTTAGAAATAATTACAATTTCAGAAGTGGAAAGGTACATGGGAGATTCTGCAAACAGTCAGAAAAGGAAGCGTTCCCCCTATCTGTGATTCCCAGCACATCAGCTTACCTTCATACATCAACCTGTTGTGAAGAGAAGCTAGAATTAAGAAATGCTCTACTAGGGGTCCTCCTATATATCCAGAGAATGGCACAGCCATCTTAAACAAAACTCATAATAAAGTAGATGCTTTTAGCCCTCAGGAGCAGCACAGAATTTCACCTTCCATTTCATGCATCAATTATTACCTCTCTCCTTTTCTATGGCATAGCCATTTATGCCCTGAACATAGGGCATGTTTGTACTTAAGAGGCTCTTGTGCTGAAGGCTCATGAGAAAAATGTTTTATATTATGTCTTAAAAGTTTCAAATCACTTCTTCAAGCACCAAATTAACACCACTGGTTCACCTTTTAAAAATATATACCATTATTTTCAAATCTCAAATGAATTAATAAAACCAAAGATTCTCTTATTTGACTGATTTTACTGTATAAACCTTTGTACTCATGGGTATGAGAGCAAAATACATTAAATGGCCATTCTACTTGGCATTTCTACCTTCACCTTGACCATTAAAGCACAGAATAGAAAGAGCAAGGATGATATGTTACTTGACAAGAATCTTTTTATGGAGCTTTTGGTAATGAAGGATTTTCTTCATGCATTCGATTTCTAAAAATCCACAAAAGGGGGCCAAAGAGCCAGTTAATCTTATTTCTTTCAGGTGTCAGTTGAAATGAGGGGGAAGATTTGCTTTCACCTTTGAGCAGCTTATCTTGCAGGTCCCTCACCCATGAGAGGCTTGGCCATTACTCAAATCTACCCACCAGCAATGACGTGCCCAACTACCCCTCAGTGTGTAAGTGAAATAAAAGAAATGCATTATGTACTTACACTGGCAAACCCCAGGAGAAGGATGTTTGTATGAATAAATACAGTACATCACAATTCTCTCTTCTAGTGAGCTACAAATTCTCATGTAACAAGTTATGCTGCCTTACTGTCAAAATGCAGTCTGTCTTCAGCCAGTCAGGTGGTAAATTAATACTTTGAACATCCCATACCATACAGATTTCCACAAAAAAACTCCACCACCCTCCAGATGATTTAGACAGCAAAGCACACAAGGGTTATGTCTGAAGAGTCACAGAGCAATTAAGCAATGTGAACACCATGCTCAGGATCAATAGCTACATGAAATAGATTGTAGCATAAAAGTATTCAGTCTTTTTGTGAAACACAGTACTTTGATTTCTGGAATAAGAGTATCAAAACGTTCCTCAAAGGACATGAAAATTCTCTGTGATCGTGATTTTAAAGCACACACAGCAAGAATTAAACACTATTAAACACTACTGTTACCACAGTTCATAGCAAATTAAATAAAAATAGGACCTACTTTGTACTAGGTGCAGAAAAAACAAAGCCAGTTCCAGAGACATACCTAAACTACTTGTCATACTGCAAGCAATTGGGCAATTAATACTGAAACTGTGCTCTCTCTGCCAGAGGGAAAGATGCCATATAGTTAAGGATGTACAAGTTCATCTTCTATTGTGCAATCCTTGTTTGGATTGCTTGTTTCCATCTGATCTGCACGAATTCTACACTATAAAGTTATTTAATTATGCAGTACGCAAATCTCCATGTTTCAGTTGGTTTAATCTCTTGCAGTCAGAACCTAGGAATTCATCATCTCCCTAGTAACACACACCTGATCTAGAAAAGACTCAGGCACAGCAATACAGGCAGGCAAAAGCATTTTCTGGAAGCAACTTTAAAAAAACCTCACCTACCAGCAGAGGAAACCTGCTCCAAATGACTAAATTCACAGCCTCAGGCTTTTAAGGCCCCTCCAATCCAGCCATGTTCAGAAGTGCTTTTTACCAATCTTAAGCCAAATATCACAGGCATCATTGCCTGGCAATGGCAAAACCCAAACTAAACCAACTTAGTAATGACACCAGGAACAGCGTTAGCAAGGAAGTTACCCAGGCCTAACTCAAGGCATCCCTAAGAGCTACATCAGCACATGGTCCTCAAGCAGCACTGCCCAAATGGACCACGTTGTGTGTGGGACAGTGCCATCCTCTGCCCTGGCTGTTAAGCACCATTGCAGCTCCAACTCACAGCCCAGTTTCCATACCAGAAGCAGTCATTTACCTCATGCCCCATTTAAGGATGACCCCTGAATAAACACCAATAAATACTGCTGCTAACATTCAGACAGAACATTCAAGTCCTTAATGTCTCCAGACTTCATCTAACGTTAACTGAGAACGGGGAGGGAGACAGGCAGCTCAGTCCAGGGCCACCATGAGATCAAATGCCATGAAACTCATTATGCCACCTGAAGATGAACTCCTTCAAAGCTAATGCCTCCCCTGAAAAGGTGCAGCAGGACTGCAACACATTCAACACATCCAACAGCCCTCGGAAGTGACAGCGCCTACTGCTGGATATGAAGTTTGAAAAAGAACAGGAACAAGAAATACAGAAAAATTTCAGATGATTTCTGCTATGTTGTTGGGAAGCCTTGCACTGGAGTGGCACAGGGTCCTTGTAAACAAACTCCCCAGCAAAATAGATGTTGCTAGGGGTTTTTTTAATATGCAAATATCTCACCTCTAATCAGTTACAACACATCTTCTAATCAAACTGTCAAAAATCAAGCTTTTTTTCAAGAAACAAGAGAGATTCTTTCATCATCCAGCCAATTAACAGAACTGTATTTTTTTCTTAGAAAGACCCAAAAAACAGGAAAAAAAAACTTCCTTCCCAACAACTGGTATACAACTTCTCAGCAAGACTGTCTCAATTCAACTCTATTATTCCAACTGAGGTGTGGGGGAGTTTCCCCAAAAAAGGTCCAGCAGGGTACCTCTGAAAGGCAAAATATTGATTCTGACCACCATTTACAAAGTGAAAAACTAGCTGTCAGAAGAACATTTAAGGAATTAGTTCTGCAAACACATGAAACATGCTCTTTTCAAATTCCAATGCTCTGAGTATTTACAGGCTCCTAAAATTATCCCAAGGGCCAAATTATTTTATAAGATTAATTAGTGAAAAATCCCAGTGAACCAATTTTTAAATGTATGCAAGAATTATATAGCACGTTTTCTTCCTTCTACTGTAAGTAGCAGCTGTCCTATTTATCCTTCAGGCTTTTTACTAAACACTGGGACTGTTTACACACAAACTTCGACAGAATAGGAGAATGCATTTTGAAGAGACTTAAATGAAAAAAAAATTAAAAGACTGTGTGCTTTAACAGTTAAAGACAAGGATCAGAAAATAACACTTAAAAATAACTATATAAAACTTTCATGTTTTGAGCTTATCCCCATAAACACTGATGGCTAATCCCATTTAACTAGAGAAAGAGAGGTTACAATTTGGGAAAATAATAGATTCGCCTACACTTCAAAGAAGCCACCCTTTGAACTTCCAAATATTTACATTTCACCTCTACAAAGACTTCCCTCTACCTGTCGCCATCTCACATACAGCTCCCTCTCTAAGGCACTACTGCCTGCAACTAAAACACACAAAAATCACACCCATCTGGCAGTCACTTGGCCAAGTGATAAGCACTGACAATCCTGGTGGAAGAGTTTCATGGTTGTACTGCTGCACCTCAGTTAAGCAAAATACTCTGCTGGCCCCAGTACCATGAAGGTAGGTGGCATTTCTTTAAAGTTACTGCATAATTTTTAGATATATATTTATATATAGATATATATTTACATTTATTTATATATACTAGCAAGATCTAGCAATATTCAGATCACAGCTGAAAAAAATAATGATAATGCCAGACCCCTGAGTTTTCCGGCACCTGTTGTGACAGAGCTGTAATTCCCTCCTCTCAATGCTTCAGCACTCCTTTCTACCTTTCTTGGAGAAGACATTTTAAAAAAACAATCTGAATGAAATATCATCAGTTAAATACACACACCTGCCCCCAAACAGATGAAGTCAGACTAATCATAGCCACATTACCCAACAGTTTGCTACAGCCACAAGCCATAACCTGACAGACAACTTATTTCCCCTCCACCCCGTCTTTCTGGGTTATCTTTGTACCAGCCCCAGCTGACCCGCACAGAGTCAAGTCAGACACAGACTAACATCATGAGAAAGATGAGATACGGGAATAGTAGTCATGGCAGGATTTTCTAATTCCCTCATAATGTTGTTTGATATGAAATAGATAAATACTGGCTTCCCAGATATTACCTAATGAGTAAACCTGACAGACTCCAAAAAGCACATAACATATAAAGGAAAAGAGGACCAACATATACACATGCAGGGGTTCAAAAACGTGTTTACCAAAAAACAAGCAGCAAAGGTTTGCAAAGCAGAAAGCTAAAACTGTACAAGTCCAACTTTCAGAGGGTGGTAGGGTTTTTTGGTTGGCTGGTTGTTTTTTTTTTTTTTTTGTCATCTTTAAAATCAAAGTTTCTGAGTTACTTTCAGGGGTCACAAGCACAATGTTTTCCAGACTCTGAGTCTCAGGCTTTTGTTCTGATAGTAGCTTCAGGTGACTAGCTTGGAGTTTAATAAAAAGAGACACGCATTTTAAAAGAAGATAAAATTAGTAACACCTTTTCATTTCAAAATGTGGCAAAAGACTACAAGACCAAATAAAAAGAAGTAACTAATTTTCCAAATGGGCTGCAAGAAGTTTCTACCAGTGGAGAGAAAAACTGACACATTAAAAGTCTATCAATACTAACCATGTTGCCCATGAGGAAGATCTAATCTTTCCCTGTTAACATGTAACACATTTCATTGTTTTAAAAGCCCTCCTGGTAGATTTTGGTAGGCATGAATTTTGGCCTATGAAACAACTCAAGTTTACAAGGAAGCACATCTCTCGGTATAAACAATTCCACTTAAAATCCAACGATTTCTCATCATTACACAAGAAGTATTAAACCATCTGTTGCATCTCACTGCTTTTGTTGCCTGGCCATATAGCCCTGACCACTACTACCCAAACTGAAGTTTATGGTACTGTATCAAGCAGCTAAAACACAAAGTTCATTTTCTGCTCTGGTTTTATCAAACATGTTGCTTATACTGAACTTCATGAAGAGGAAAAAGTGCAAATATTCCAAAATAGATTTTACCGTCAACTTGCTAAGACTGTGAATAATTTTCATATGATATTGTATTTTCTGACCTCTGTCTTACTTCTGCCTAACCTGGACTTGCCCATCCAAAAATAGCTGCAACTCAATTTGTTTTCAGTGTGGTACACAATCACTCTGGTATGCTAGCATCAGTTAGACTGAAGCAATCTTGATTATGTTAATTGACAACACTCAACACTGAAATTACAGCACTGTATCTCTCTTAGCTAACTAAACAAAGCTTATACGATTTTTTCCTTTGTTTGTTTCCCAGAAAACGAAAAAAACATGGAGCAAGAAAGGCACAAACTACAATGTAAATGAACAGGCTGCTACAGTATTTTAATTTCACATAATTTATTCCTGTTACAGTTTAAAAACAAGCAAGAGTCAGGAAGAAGGCAGAAAGGTAATCCAATGAAACTAAGTGATAAATTTCCAGTTGTCTCTTGGCCACCAGTCTCTGAACTTTGGCACTGACAACTGTACAGCGACTTGAAATGTGAGTTGGTAATTGCTGTTGGTCTCTGTATTAAACAATTCCAACATAATCCGCCAGATCTTTCATCAAGAATTAATATACACCTTTTGTTTTCTGTAATTACTGCACACACTGTCCTGCCACTGCACAAGATTTCCTTACAACAGTAGGTCTGCATATTTTCACAGCAAAGCAACCTCTGATTTCCATTCCAGCAGGAATAGACTGTGTCCATCACCAATCAATGTACTGATCATTTCAAGAAAAACTAGTCCTATGTCCTACTGCAACACAGAATAGATTTTAAGTGGATCAAAATGTGAATCTACCCTTGAACTTCACCTCCAACTGAAAGAAGTATACCATCTTAACCCTTTAACCATGCAGGCAATAAGAATAATAACACAGAAGAAAAAGCAGGTCTTGGCACTCCATTACTAACATAATGGACAAGTTTTAAGGAAGGTTTGGAGTTCATTGAAGAGAAAAATAATCCTGTTGTTGCTGTTGCCCTTTTGTCACAACCTGAAAGGCAGACATTCCAAACAAAGCTGGCTTTACAACAGTTCAAGCCACACCTTTACAGTCTAGTTTACCTCTGCTTTCCTCATACTCTACTTTTTGTTGCATTTTCCATTTAATTTTTTGCAGTTACTTGAAAATTCTTGTTTCACCCTTTTTTCCTTAGTAAGAAATATTCATTACACATTCCATGTGTTGCAATTTACGTATTCCAAACAAGCAGAAAGCTGTCTTTTATACTATAAAGGTCTGCAAAAGTATATCCATATACATAAAATACAGAGTCTTATCTTTGGAGAAAAAAAGCATAACAGTATCTCTTCCAGCTAAATGGTGTCTCCTTCATGCTAAATTATTTTTTTAACAATTTTATGTGCTCTGTAGAAAGAGTACAGAAAAAAAACAAATGCCAATGAAACATCTTCATAGACATAAGTCTAACCCTGTAGTTTAGATTTTTCTTTACTAAATAGTATTGCCAAAATACAATCTCTAACTACCTACTGGCCTCTACTTCATCTGCAATTCACGTTTACAGGATTTCAACCTTTACCCAAACAGCCTTTGAGAAAGTCTATGAACCTGTGCCACTGTAATGCAGCTGAATGTTTTACCACCAAACCAAAATGCATTTCACTCAGACAATTCTAATGTGCTAAGGAAGAAGCTGAAGGGTTTGGTTTTGGAGGGTTTTCTTTTTTCCAAGAGATTCCTATACTTGTTGCTTCATTTCATCAGTATATATTAGTGTATACTAATAACATTTCTAAAGAGCAAAGTCTTGTTTTTCTCACAAGTTTCCCACACAAGCTCCCATAAAAAGTGATGGTTCTCCATTATTACTAATTTTCATTATATTCCAACATTACTACTGACAAAAGCCGTTAGCATTAGACTAAATGCTTGCTAGCCATCTACATTCAGCTAACAAACCACGTTTCGCTGACACAACTCTTGCCAAGGTAAGGACTCCATGGTCAGAACCTTGGTAGAGAAGTTTCTAACTTTCCCCACTGGCTTATGCCTCCAGCGTGTTATTTGCACCTACTGGATTCCCTCTTTTTTTTTTCTAAATACAAGAAGTTAGAAAGAAGACTTTTGGAAGAATTTCACCTTCTGCTCTTATTTGGGATGGCCCATTTTAATCAACTGCGCCACCCTGTAGGATGCAATGGATGACGGAGCAGCCATTTCCAAGTCTGCTGCTTTTCTCTGGCCTGCTTCCGGAGCACAGTGTCCTTGGTCCTCCTGAGCAAGTCTTTCCACCACACCTCCAACAAGTTCCCAACCAAATTCCAAATCTGTCATCCACAGCTGCCAGAAACACTTCCTCAGATTAACCGCTCAGAAACTACTTTTCTGCTGCAAAAAGAGCTGGGTGCATGTTAAATGCAAGAGCAACCAAAAAAGCCTACAGCCAAGAGGTTACTGGGATAATACGAAGATCAGAAAAAATGGGAGGAGGGAGGATATATAAGTGTCTGAGGTTCAAAACCCCTCGGTTTTAGACTTAGAAGGGCAGAGTATTGCTCTACAGTTGTATGAAGTTAAATAACCAATACTGAAAAGCCTGCAAACAATTTCACCCGTTACTGGTGTCTTTAAAAAAAAGGAAGGGGTGGGGGGAGGGGGAAGGAGGATTAAAAGAGCAGTAATTTTTCATAGATTGAGGTAACAAACACCAACTACAAATTTGGTAAAAACAAAATATAGAAAAAAATAGTTCAAATTTTTTTTTAAAACCAACAAAACAAATCAGCACAACTAGCCCAAACTACCTACCTTAGACTTTTTCTTCCTCCTGTTTTAAAAAGAGACCTGTTTCTCTCATGTTTTGTTATTGACCTGGAAGAGCTAAAGACTAAGGGGAAAACAGCAGAAGAAACAACATTTAAATGTAAAGACAGCATATGAAAAAGGCTGGCAATGTAGTTCTTGAAGCATTGTGAAAACTTAAGGCTTTGTCCTTTCTCCTCCTGCCCTCTATTATTCTGTGTGATATAATCATATTACATACAGTCATTAATCAAAAGCTTCTCAAAGCTTTTCACAAACCTCTAGTTAGGCCTTATAAAAGACATAGTAATTTCCATCTTTCCAAACAAGACTTACAGACAGACATCTGATCTAAGACAATGCCATGTCTCGAACAGAACCTGTGCATCTACTCTTCACTGCTGTCACTGCTGTACTGCCCAGCACTCAGGTGGACCAGGGTGTCCTTTTGGGTCTCCCTCCGAGAGCTCTCAAAATATTTACTATATACATTTAAACATACACTTTAAAACTATTTACCAGACCAAGCTAACAGCAGAAAAACTGTTGTTCAAATGAGCTGGAGGGTTTTCTTTGTATTACAACCAAAGCATATTACACAAAGCATTCTAATTACATCTAACAACAGTGCTGCTAAAACAAGCTCTTTGCCCCAGGAACACACATTAAGCTATGCAGAAGCTAAATGTGCCACCAAGAACATGAGCTTCATTTGAAGAGAAAGTTAAGATTTCAGCCCCTTCAGTTCCTTAAAAGCACACACAATGAAAACATACCTGTACAACAAACGTAAACCCAAGCTCCATTTCAGCAATATTCTGACTAATATTTGGGGCCTTTAAATGTCACTTCTGACCATTACATGAACCATTCTAATACTAATCAATTAACACGACGTAAAATTAGTAACTAGGAATGTCAAATCTATGTCCTGGCATGGGAAAACAAACAAAAAACCCCCCAAAACAAACAAACAAAAAAGTAGGAGCCAAAGGTTGTATTTTGAAAACAAGGCACTTTGCTTTCTTCCTGAGACACACTATTGTCAGATCTGCATATAATAAAGCAACATTGGTAGACACACTGTGTCCTGAAGAGCAGGCATTTTAAAAAGAACCTACTGAAGGCTGAAGAAGAGAGGGGGAAAAAACCTAACCAAACCTCACCGTGCAAATCCAAGTCCCAGACAAATTTCTTGGTACACAGTCGGTGTAGCTGGAGATATTAATACCCCAAACCACTTGCTTTCAGGCAAGGATTTGCCCTTAGTAAGCTCGGTCTCACTTAGAAGGGCAGCCTGGGACAAGAGCCAAGCCAGCCCCAGACAGCACTCACATAATCCCTGCAGCTGAAATGGGGAAGATGGGAGGGGGAGCTACTGGGTGGTGAGATAAGCACAGGCCCTTTTCAAACGTGCCTTTGGTCTGTCTCAGTACCATGTTTTTATGAGAATTTGGGAAGTCATACTGCCATGGAATGAACCAACAGGTGTAGGACATCTCTTTCACCTGCACAAAGGTATAAAACAAAGAATTGTAAGGTAATGCTAATAAAAGTATCCAACACTTTGAACCACCTATCATTCTTCCATCTTCATAAAGCTTTCTCAAGACAGGCAGAAAGTAGTCTCTAATAAGGCTTTTTATAGACAAATTCCCCTTTTCACTGTTCTATCATGTTTTATACCTTAAAAAACCCACATGCCCAGACGTAATTTACTAGACATTAAACTTAAAATTAAAAGGCAACACCTTTTTCTTTATGATGACCTGACAAAGAAGATGAAGAAATAAATAAAACTTTAAAAAACACATAATAAAATTTACAACATTCATTACACCGTATTCCAAGCTATTACTAAGTAGCAGCTGAAGACTCAAGGAGTACCTTTTGTAACACACCAAAACACAGCTAAAACCGAAGCCATAAGAAACCCCAGGAAACAAGAAATGTTTATGAACATGGACATCTCAGAGAAAGCCTAAGCATCCAATCCCTATGTCACTCCTCACTGCTCCTTATCTATTCATGGCAGAGTCTCACAATACCTGTAGAAAATGCAAACACTCAGTTATGAGTTAGGTACTACACCAAGGCAAACCTCCTGCCTCCAGCTCCAGAACAGGCAGCAGCTTTTAGAGCAAGCTGTCTGTGATGAATAATTTGGGGGGGGTGAGCTACTGGCTCCCTTCCACACCACCACAGAGGCCAGGTAGCTTTGGATATAGTGCCTATCTGTCCCACACCATCCAAAAGTCACTCTAGTCTCTTTAGCCCCATGACAAAAGAAAGCCCTGGATCTTTCTAAACTGAAAGAAAACTGAACTCCTAACGCAACAATGCATTCAACATCAATGACTGAGCACATTTCATTGCCTTTTTTTTTTAAACTGGAGAAGCATTCATCATATTCAATAATCCAATTCTGAGCATCTGCACCATCTTCACAGTAACACTCATGTCCATACTCTGGAAAATTGTTGGGGTTTTTTAAGATATTCATTTAGAAATCACACTATTTCTATTTCCTTATTCAGTACCAACCACAAGATTTGATTATCTAAGGAGCTGGACAAACAAACTTTAGCAATTTACTTTAGAAAAAGTAATTTTATGGTTTTTAAATGAATATAAGTACCAAGGGAGTCTAAGTCAAGTTCCACTTCACAATTACTCATTTCTATGAACATGTGTTGACATTTTTCAGCATATGGCCATTTTTTTCTAAAGCAGAATCTGAAGCTAAATTTCACATAAGTGACTTAAACTGTTTCCCAGCACTCGTGCTTCTTATTCTTACCTCTACCAGACACAGGACTGCAAGATTTCATGATAACCACCCACCTGGAATGAAAGGATAGAGAAACTAACACAAATACAGAGATATTCTGCTGTTCTTACTTTCCAAATGAGCATACTTAGGTCCTAAAACAGCTCTCCTGAATAGGCAAATACCTTTTTTTTCAAGCACAAACAGGAAGGAGGAAGATACACATTCAGTGTTACACCAAAACTGCTACATGTCCTAGTCCCAGTCACACGGGGCCCTTACAAAAGGACTCCTTCCCTTAAGAATACGTACAAGCTGTCACTTTTATCCTCTTTACACCTTACTTCCCACAGCTGATGCACGCCCATTCTGAACAATCCCCCACTAACACGCATTTCAGAAGTATTGCTAGCTGCACTTACTTCCAGTTTCAGTCTAGCTCGCATTTAAAACCATCTGCAATAAGGAACAGTCCAATAACTCTCTATCATCAAATCTCTATCATAAGAAAGCCTGAGAATATAAAATACAATACCATTCACAAAACTGACAGGAAAGTATGGCAATCCACAAGCGTAAACAACTACAGGACATCCTATCCATAAGGAAGCCAAGGGACAAACAAGTTACACAACGCATTTTACAGAAAGCAACCTTTAGAGAAAGCACAATACAATAAATCTTTCATGGAGTATAGGAAGCAAAACAAAATAACAAACAGGAACATAAAGAAAATAATGAATTCAAGATGCAGAAAATATTGTTTTGAAAGCAATTACAATTCTGATACTACTTTTTATGTAACTTTTACTTGAATACATCCCTTCAAAAATACACTGTAATCAGCATAAAATAGGAGAGCTTTCATGCAGATATACTGTGTCTTATCACTACTTTAAAATTAAGAACTTTTTTTTTTACTTTAATTGCATAGGCCTTGTCAGCCAAGAGAGCATTTTCTTGTCTTACAAATTTTTCTGCATCAAAAAAAATACACCAACTTATCCGAGTTCTCTGCCTCTTGGAAATAGTGACTAGATACAGAAAAGAAGTTGATGCAACAAAACTGCAGAAAATTGTTCAGACTGCTTTTATAAAGGAGAAAAAGGAAGGAAGGCAGGTAGGCAGAGAGCTATTCAGAATCAGGAAGCTTTATTAAAAAGATTTCATAACACAGAAACTAACTAGGCTAAATTTTTATATATAGAAATTACTTTATTATATTAAGATGATATGCAAAAGCAAGTTTCAATGACACCATTAACAGTAAAATACTGACACTTCACTACTCCACTGGAACCATCCAACACTGCACTGATTGACAGAAGATTCAGTGTCTCAGCCACGCAACCTCAATCCTCCCTTGTGTCCACACCAAGTTGACTAACTTTGCTGCTCTGGCTGAGAAGCAAAAATAATCCAAAAAGTCAAAACCCAAAAACCTGTGCAGATCCATGAGCTTCTGTGATTCACTGTCTATGCCCATCTATTAATAGTACTGCAAGAAAGGTAAGGAGAATGCTTCAGCAGAATGAAATTTTGCAGCAGCAGTGCAATTTTAGCCTTGGTTTACCTTTGGCTGAAACCACAGCTACACAGGACATTCTCTAACTGTGGGCACTGTGGGAATTGACTTTTGAACAAGATGCACATTTAAGAACGTCTGGAATCAGTCAGTTCTGTAACTTACACAAAGATTAATTCTCATTTTCAATACACGTTTTAAACTTAATTAAAAGACTCTTCACCAAATTTTAGGTGAACTACTTTTTTGCTCATGGTTCCAGAAAAATGCATTTCCATGTGGGAAATCACAGAACAAGCTGTGTTGGAAGGGATCAGGGAGTCCAACTCCTGGCCCCACAGGGGACACCCCGAGAGTCACACCCTGTGCCTGAGAGCATTGTCCAAATGCTTCTTGAATTCTGACACAGCTTCAGGCCTTTCCTTCAGGTCCTGTACTGGCGGTCACCACAGAGAAGAGATCAGTGTCTGCCCCTCCTCTTCCCCTCACAAGGGGAACCTCTATTAGACAACTGTGTAGTAGGAAACAGGGCATTTACTGAAAACATCATATTCACAGACATTTCAAATCCCACTGCATACAGGAAAAAAAAAAATTATTTGCCCTTCACACTGTCTTTTCTACTCACAAAATGTAACTACCTCATAGAATTATCACAAAACTTCATGACTAAGAACACAATGACTTTAATATTATTCCTTCTTGAGATATCAAGCCAAACACTGAATTGCAAACCATCTAATAGCTCTAAAATTCCTCTTAAATACAGTAACCAAATTCCCTGCTTACTCAGAACACTACCAAAATGGTTAATCTTGTTTTCTTTTAGAAAGAAATCACCCACAAATTTCAAAACATTCTGGAAAAGGTATTAAGTGTCCAAATGAGAAGAAACATCAGACAACTGTTGGTTTTTATTTTTCACCATTTCTATACTGAAAGACTAATCTTTTTTTCTTTTCTTTTTTTTTTTTTTTTTTGATAACAGACTCAATATTGTTTTTTCCTTCTACTTTCTGTGGCTTAATCCTGGCATCAAAAAATTTCATCCAAAGGATGGCATTCATGCTGCCAACACACATACAGCTTTTGGCAGGCTACAGAGAAGTCAGTGCTTCTCACAGAGCAGCTCTGTGCAACATAGAGGCTGACGCCAGTAAAATATTAGCCCAAACTGAAGTCTATTATATAAAATATATGCGAGCATCAGAATCCATACTCTGAAAATTCATTTCTCTTGATGAATAACAAAATCTTTAAAGGCCTTGTAACTGAAAATAAAGTATAGAGTTTGTCTCTACATTTCATTTAACTGGAAAAAAATCACTAGATAGTAGAGAAAATTTAAGAAGTACACATGGGAGAGCACAAGCAAAGATAGCCTAAAGACTCCAATGCAAGACGTTACTCTCACATGCCTTTAAGTAATTACTGCTTTCAAAGCCCTTTGTCTGTCCTTTGACATTGGCAACAGATGAGGAATTGTATCTCAAGCAGAAAAATTGGTTCATATGAAGGATAAAAAGAACAGCACTGAAGGTCTGTACATTAATACTTTTCACTTGTAAATGCATAGTAAGTGACAGAAGTTTTTCAGTTCAGCTCATCTTCTGCAGAGTAACACACTCAGTAACAGGGTATGGAAACATTAAATGAAACACAGTAAGAGATGCATCATCCTCTATTGCCCAATTCTTCAAAAGCTGATTCCCTGAAATCCAGTACTTTGACACAGCTGCAAGCTTAACTCACAGCTCAAGCTATTAGATGGACTTTGCTGCTCAGATTTCTGCGAGGAGGTATTTTCAGGAACTAATGGACTTGTTCGATCAAACAGATTCATTAACCAGCCACGAAAGTAAATAACCTTTATAGGAGCTGTATGCAGCAACTCTTCTGGACTGTGAGGACCACAAGCACCCTGAAATATGCATATATACATATATAAAATACAGGGTTATGTACACTTATAATAATATACTTGGTAATAACATAGAACCTGGTCTTAGTGGAACCATGCTTAACACATGAACCAAGTTCTCATGCTGTTAGTATTACTTCTTGTTCCTATTATTTTTTCCTAGAAACTGGCAAAACCCAAAAAAAACCACCAAAAACAAAACAAAAACAAACAAACAAAACCCAAAAAACAAAACTACCACAAAAAAACCCCAGCACATACCAGATTTTTACGCAGCTGTAAGCTGACTGAATCAGGATCAAACTTTTTGGCTCCAAACGATCCTCTACCCCTACTCTATACTACCAAGTAAAAAAAATTACCATGCAAAACACAGCCCTGCGCTCCCCACAATGCGAAGGCAAACAGTTATAAACTACAGCAATAAATAAAAGCTCAAAGCATATACTCATGGTCACCACAATCGTACTACACATTAAACCAGCCTTCTGCTCATTATCCATGTAGAAAACTCTCATCAAGTCAAAACTTTCTTGTGTAAATATCTGTATATTTGCATACAATATTCGCATGCAAGTATTCTGTGGCATCAAGTGGACTTAAAAGGTCATAACACTGTATGAGATCACGGTTATGGTTTTGGGTTACCTTTTTTTAAAAAGTAGTGAAAAGCCATTTTTTTACAGAAGGCAACAGTAACAGAACTCATTTTAGTTCACATGATACTTTACAAGTCTTGTATTTGGCACTTTGGAACGCCAGAGCCCAGCCAGAAATTTACTTTTATGTATTATCTAGAAGTCTCAGAAATAATTCTAAAGGCAAACAGACTAGGAATATTCTAAGCACCTTTCCCTTACTATCTGAAATGTAACATGGTACCTTTCAAATAACCTCAAAATCTAGTGCAAATCATTATTTTACATAACTATACTGGCTCTCAAATCCTGCCTGCTAGATACCACACAGTACACCTCTGACTGTTAGACAGCCACGGGAATACTGACAGGTCTAAAATACACCTGTGTACTTGCAGCAAACCAATTTACCCAGTCAGAGAGGGGGTAAGGAAGAAAGTTCAGGCAAGGCAGCACCCTGGGACACTTCCCTACCACCTGAGCACAGGGAACAGGCCCAAAGAGCTGTGCATGTTCAGCTCTATCTCAGTACTACATACACGGTAAAACTTAACTGAAGTCACACATTTTCTTCATCAACTAAAGTGTTCAAACAAAAGAACCCATTAAGAAAAGCTGAGATTTACAGTTCTTGTTCCTTTCAAAAACGTCATTAAACCAGCTTCTTATTACACAGCGACAATAAGGAACTGTTTACAAATCAAAAATGTACCTTTGTAAGCATAGCAAGCAAGTCAGGGTGTGGTTGCCTCGAAATTGGCAGGGAACGTGTGTCTGTCAAATATTTCCAGTTCTACCGTACAGCAGCTTGGGTTTAAGGCAGCATAATGCAACAGGTTAAAACGCATTCAGAGTCATCTCATGCCATTGCCACAACTACAAGGTGTGCCTTTTGGCTCTTCCAGAGGTACTCTTTACTATTCATCTTACTCTGCTTGCCTGTTCAAAGAAAAGCATCCATCATTTCTTTGCAACACGGTATGTAGCAAAACACCCTGACTTCCATAAAGAGAAGTCCAAGCATTTAGGGTTTGCTAAAGAGACAATAAGCACACAAAAACTATTTGATGCAATACATCTGGAAAGTTCAGCAACATACGTGGAGGTTTAGGAGAATACTAAGATCTCTCATCGAAGGGTCTTGAAGAAACCAAACCCTCATAGGCTGAGAGTGACAAATTACCTGCAAATTACAACTGATAAACAAATATGAAGTGAGAGACAAGCAGAAGCGATAAGCTTTTTTAAATGGTGACCCAGTAATTAGAAAAGAAGGGAAGAGGATGATGCACTGATAAAGCATATATCCTTGTGGAAGGTTAATCTATACTTATAAATATGGAATAAACTGACAGCTATAGAAACTTTCATAAACTTTGTAAAGCTAAAAAGTTTGATATCCAGTCAGAATAATATCTTGTCTGAAAGTCACTGTGGATAGCCAGAGAAGGTCTGGACAGTAACTGGCTGATTGTGAAATAAAATGCTAGATAAAATCCATTGCCAATAGATGCAATAGAAGGGAAAAATAACCTAAGTGGTAACAACTGAGATAGTTTAGAAGCAAAAATAAAACAAAAATCATCACTCCATACAACCTACCATGGTTTTTTCTTGACTACTGTTTGTCACTCACATTGTTCAAAAAGACAGGACTAGAGAAAAAGTGATAAACAGAGATAGCACGGCTTCCATAAAAAAATAATGGACAATTATGGCCTTGAAGGCATTAAAAAGAGCTAAAATCAGCAACATAAGCAGGAAATAGTTATCTATTGTATAAAAGGATTGGTTAAATCTCACTAAGTTAACCAGACTTTAACAAAGAATTTAAGAGCAATTTTCTTCCACCCAATATATGATCGTTACAACAGGACAACATCAAAATCAGAATTATAGTTTAATTCAAGAAGTGAATCCACTGAAGATCAGGCATTTTTTTTTAATGTAAGACCCTAAAATCTGTCATCTCCAATGCTGGCGGTCCTTAAACTAATAGAACACTGAAAAACTGCTTGTAGCATCTTGTATATGGCTTGTAATAACTTCTTACAACTTTCCTCTTACATTATTAGAAAAAATGGGGGGGGAGAGGGGGAGAGGGTGGCATGTTACATACACTCTTTGCAGTGTTTAAGGCTTAAATCTAAGTCCTCAAAACTGATAGATGTAGCTGATGAATGTGTATCTAAGTCACTCTCAAAAGATGAAAAGAATTGTTCTTCTCTCATTTTTCAGTACGTAGATGCAGCATTTCCTGAATGTCACATCAACCCAAAGTTTTCTAGACACCATTTGGAGCAGAGGAGAAGGGAGAATGTCAGAAGGGTCACAAATGAGTAACCTGAAACTACAGACTAGAAAAGCTGAACAAACTGCTTCGTTAAGGAGCCTCTATAAAGCCTGAAACAAATCCCACACACTCTTGTATCATCAGAAGATTCATAATAGGTGGAAACATGCACATAATGGACAAAAAGAAGTTTTTAAAATAAAGCCTGTGATAACCAGAAGTTAAGATTTTTTTCATGTAACAAATCTTCAGTTCAAGGCTCCTACTCAATCCTTGAAAACATCTTATTTGTAGGCACATAACTTAAGATTATGCAATTGCATTATGGAATCCCAAAACATTATGTGTTGAAAGCACCGAAGCATTTACAGGCAATGCTTGCCAAACAGTCACTCCATCAAAACCACGACTCAACCACTACTTGAGCTAAACTTGTTTGAACCAGACTGAAATACAGATGTAAAGTATGTTCATACTAAGAAGCAAAACAAATGCCAGGAAAACAAAAATAACACACCTGTTGAAATACATTCACAGAAGCAATCTGCCATGTAGAGAGCTGCCAGTGACACCCTGTAATATAGATTTCAAAGAGGAGAGGGGAACAAAACAGTTTACAAAATGCGTGTTTCATAACAGGAACACACAGAAAATTCATGAACATCTCAGATCACTGACATCGTATAGGTGGGACTGCACTGAGAAATGAGAGGAGTGACCCATTCCCAACAGGAGGGAAAAAGAAAAAAAGGAAACCAAGGGATCTGTCACCTATAGATTTCAAGTACAGTTTAAAACATAACTGGATTATTCTCATCCAACAGCTGTGTATTGTGTAAAGAAAGAGACTTTGTCTCATCCCAGTTTCTAGGGTCCAAAACAACCCACAACAGTTTCTATTTACATCCTCGTTGCAGAAGGATATAAAATCAAAAGAAATACAAAAGAATTGTTGTGGCTGCAAATCCTCTCAGAATGAGACAGCAGCTGCACTATACTTGCAAAGTTGCATTTTTTACAACCTATGTTCTTCTTGGTTTACAGATAAAAGTTATACCAGCTCTTTAAAAATGTATTTCCTAGCTTTGCTGGCCTTCAGAGAAGGCAACATCTACGCACCCAGAAACACCTAAAGTTACCACACTACTTTTAGGATGTGACTTTCATGAGCAAATAATTTGGTGCAACCTATTGTCCCTCTCATGTCTTGGCAATTTTATGTACGCGGTGGAGGAGGACTGAGACAGCGACACGACCCCATGACCTGTGCAGCAGTGCTGTTACATGGGAGGGGGCCCAGAAGCAAAACGTAGCAGTAGGAGAGGCCAGGCATCGTGCAGTTCCAGGGGTGAGTCGGATACACAAGGGACACTAGTGCATCATTAAGTATATGAGGTTATATTGCAAGTCCCTTTCCTAAGCTGACAAACCAAATTTTTATAGACACATCTCTCAATATCAGAACTTCAAGGGAGGGTGAAGGAAATCCCCGCCCCTCCAAGACCTGCACTTAAGCACATTTCAGTTTCAGGTGCTTTTATAAGCTTAGCGCTTTCAAACTAAAAATTAAAAACCAGCAAAATCAGTGAAACAAAAGCTCCCTGCTCTTCTTGTTAACCACCTTCTGTCTTCATCACACAGGTCTCCTTTGGGCACATAAGAATGGCTCACTAACATTCAGAAAAGGCGGCCACCGGGCACACAATAGGTTAACAAGTGCTATCTCTGTATATTTTACCTTAGGTAGCAATTATGGAAGAAATTCTGAAAATTCACAAAATACCCTTCTACTAAAAACAGTCCAAACTGCAATTAAAGACAAAGTCTACACCATTCTCAGGAAAAATAACTGAACTCATTACACTGAAGAGCCTTCCTAAGTACTCCTCAAAAGATAACACTAACAGAAAAAAGTTATTAACATCTTCAATAATTTTCTAACCTGCAAAGAACAAACAGGACCTCAACTATTGTTAGCTTATCTGTAACACTACATTATGTTTAAACCACCTTTGCTCTTTCCTCAGCTGCCCTTAAGAAACATGGAAAAAATAATATACCTGCACACAGGTAAATATCCCTTATTCCACTCATCTCAAGCATAGACACTCTTCACATTACAAAAGAAAAACTGAGACAAATTATGTTAGCATTGCACCGCAGAAATTACATTTTCTTTAGTAGAAATACAAGAGCTTCAGAGTATAAAGCCATTATACTAAGTCAATTTTGCCACAGGATGATTCTTTCTGTCCATCAAAATCCCTCTAAATTCCTACAACATTTTTAAGAAGTCATTCTACTTCCATTAACAATTAGAACAAAAGGTCAGAAACTGTTACAATGAATAGTCTATAGCTATGCAGCTAAAGAAGTCAAGAGGAATTAACACAGCAAAATCCAGATATAGTTTAACTACACACTGTGGAACAGACCTTCAAAAGAAACAGGAGGTTTCTTTCTCAGCCCACTTCTGTTCAATCTTCTTCACAATGTGAGCTTTCTACTGCATGCCAAAAAATTATCGCAAAACTTTAATATCTGACAAGAAAAAAGTTTTTTAAATCCAAATTAAATATATTTTAGCATATTTCAAACCTAAAGCAACTCCCTGAGGTTATTCCTGAGTAACAGTCATGACCTCAATACACTGAGCCTCAGTTAAAAACTGCTTCCTCCAAGCTCCATTGTCCACATGGCACTTCAGTGCTTTTGTTACATCTCAAAATGAACAGGTGCCAAAAATTCACCTCCTTTCCCTCAACAGTGTTCTGCCACTATATAGCTGTATTTTGGAAAGCACTTCATGTCTGCCATTTTCCAGATTTAACTACTCCAAATGATGATATTTTGCCTTATAATGAAAGGGAGACAGACTGAATTTGATTGCTATCTTTATCCTTCATAACTTCCTCTGCTTTTACCACTTATGTAGCAGGAAGTGGCATGTTCTGCATTACAGTAGCCCGATATCCACAAGAGGTTTATGCAAGATAAGGGAATTCTTACCCTGTTCATCAATTCCTTTAGATAGCTGTGGGTTCACAAAAATCTTCAGATTTTTATTCCTGTCAGAATCAACATCTGTTCAAGTCCAAAGAACAGTTTTCATCTAAAATATACCAAAAGCAGAAGATTTGATTTAATGGCAACAGCATCATGACAGAGATACACACCAAAAAAATCCCTTTTCCCCAAAAAATAAGCATTCTAAACTCATTTTCTTCTTTTGTAAAAAACCTTACCAAGCAAAATTTTAGTTACAGTTGCAGCCATATAAGCAATTCACAGAGCAAACTCATAAACTGAGTAAGACTACATGGCAAGTTCAATTATGGATGCACCATATGCCTCCATCATGCTTTAGGTACACAAAAACAATCAATTTGTGCAATTTGTTCAAAACACAAAAAGCCCTTTTGGCAAGATCACCCTTCAGCTGAACCAACAGTTTGAACACTTCCCTGCTGCAAACATCACCCATTTAGTACCTTAAACACGCACAGAAGTCACATGGCTCTGCTACAGGAACCGATACATTAAGATGGTTCAGGAATTTGCCAGATCTCTATGTTTATTAGAAGACACAACTGTTGTGATAATGAGCGACGCAGAGTATCCAGGCAGGTGCAAAGGAGAGCCGGTTTATTGCAAAAACCTGGCCTTTTTAAGCGGTTAGCTGGTTATCTGTTTATATAGTTTTAAGGCACAAACGTAATTCAACCAACCACCACACACCACGATGCGAGCACGCAATGGTCACGCAGCACATTTTTCTACCCTTAATTCAGCTGTGTCTCTTTCTCCAAGTCCTTTTCTACTTAGCTGAAGTAACAGGCCTGAGCCATGATTTTACAAAGGCAACGAGGCCTTCATGCAACACATAACCAGTGGTGATTTTTTTCCCTACTTCACCTTCCTCTGATACTTAAGGTAACCTTTACTGAAGTCTCTCAGCAGGGTACAGCAGTAGCCTTGGATGTACAGAGTTACTTCAAGTGTTGTAACTCAGTTCTCAGTCTACTTCTTACTTTACACACAGCCAGAGCTGCAAATCAGTAAACTCTAAAAATGAAATATTTATGTCCCAGCAAGTGCATACATCAAGAAGACTCTCACATACACCTTCAATGAAAGCCATTATTCTCACAATAAGGTACAAAAAATGAAAACATTAATAACATCTTATTAGCCTCAATATAAAAATATGGAAATCTGATTATACCCTGAACACATATTCAAGTATCAGTTTTTACTTCTTTTTGCAGGCTGGAGTTAAGGGTTACCTTTCAGAAGACATGGTGATCAGTAGGGTCACACTAAAAAGCAGTATGCCAAATCAGCACCATTTTTTCCTAGCAAAGACTCTCAACCAGAATACAACCTGATACAGGTTCAACAGCAGCACACCCCTCCTGCCCATTTTCTCTCCTCTTCCAGTGGTCATTAGCCAGTTGTTCAGCTAATTACTGTTTGATCTACTACTTAGTGTTGCTGCAATTATGCAAAGTAGAGTTTAGCTTTTAAGAACAGTCTCAATTTTATCTACTAAAACACACGAAAACAAAGACTCATCAAGCAAGTACTCTCATCATTTATTCTCCCACCAGTGAAAAGGAAAGGCTTCTCAAAAAGATGAAGCTCATTAATTGAAGCAATTCTTAGACAACTATTTCAAAAACATCAGCTGGGGGGGAAATTAATAAATAATTTTTAAAAAAAAATTAAAAATCAGCAATGCTGACTACCTGCCCACTGAGCATTCAGCTACCTCTGCATAAAAGTATTAATGCCCCACCAGTGCCTCCCACTCCTCAATGCTACACAATTTCTTCTAATTGCTCAGGTAAATTTAGATCAGTCTGATGAAGTCACAAGCAACCAAGAACACAAATTTATGAACAAGTGTAGGAAACCTGAAACACAGGCATCCCTTAAAGTTTCATGCATGATGCAGAGGGAAGGCATTCCGTACAACCCAAGCTAGTGCAGTACTTTTTGTGAAGGTGTATCACCACCTGGGAGCCCCTCTTCTCCAGGCACTCCCTGACAGAGCACTGCACGTGATGTCAGAGCAAGACATTCTGGATCTTCCACAAGCACATCACCACGGGAAGAGCAGCACCACCACTCTGTGTGACTCCTACGATACAAAAGGCATTTTACCAGGCATTTCTTTTTTTTCCTGTCAGTTTTTTGGGAAAGAGGGTGGTGTTTGTAAGGCATTTTTGAAATGCAAAGAAATAAAAAACTAAAATAAATTTACATGTACTAGATCATTTCTTTGATTTCACAAGTTGGTAAGACAGGGACTAAAAGAAACAGGACTGCGTTCACCTTGGCCACAGCTGCTTCAAAGCAGGTTCAGTTTCCATAATTAAACTCACATTTGGTATATACTGAAAGCCAAGTACAGCCAGCAAGGTCTTCAGAGTCAACCTTCTTCGCAAAAGTAAAAATGAGCCATTAACTCCCATATTCCAGTCAAGACATATCGTAAATGTTTATCTGGTGTAGACCACTGTCTTAAAAGAAAATTATAACAAAGCAGTTTTAGAATAATTCCTACACACAGGCAAACCTCCCTCTCCAACTAGAGAGTGCCTTAGGCTACAAATCAAAATGTTTCTAGACATATTTCTGCCACTGAAAACATACACTTTTTAATGGAGAAAAGAAGCTTAATAATGCATTTTATGGGAAAGAAAGAAAAATTTTTCAAGTTTACTATACCCCAATTTTCTTCAGCTTATCCATCCTACAAGTAATTCCACATACAGAACAGTTCACACATAAAGGCAACTCAAGCCTGAAGCAACAATAATTTTATTTCCCTTCCTCTTTTCATTCCCAATTCCTCAGCATTTCTGTTTCAAGATTTGTATTGCCAGGACACCAGACAGACTTTCACTCAGAAACAATAATGTCTCCATAGCTTCCCTACAATAATCCCCCTACAAGCCACCATTATTTCACTCAAGTTAAGGCAGAGACTCCTCACCCTAAAATATAGCCTTGCTTTCTCCTGAAGCATTCATGAATTACACATGTAGACTGAAGGTATGCTCTTACATGTCTAGTAAGCTTTAGCTGACTTACATCTACTACAAATAATATTTCAACAGCACGATTGAAAAAGTTGATAACCATGAACACTGTGGATTTTTTTTTTAAGTTGTTCTACAAAGAACAAGCTGCAGTTAAGAAAGTCCATGCCTGTGACTACAGAAAGCAAGTTGCAGGTGCATTATGAAGTAAGCTCATCCTGTACAAGTGATTAAAAATATTAAACCTTCCTAATGGAAATAAAATTAACTCTAAGAGGTAGAAAACTCAAGTTAGTTGAATCTCCATGTGACAACCTACATAATTTCATGGCAGATTAAATGAATCATTTAAATAATCCAAGAAGCACAAAGCCATTCAAATAGGCACTGTTAACATTTTTATCTCATCTGTGTCCACTGATCAAATTATCAGAAAAAAGTAACATTGGCAAGATAACAAGAGTGTCTCAATTAGATACAATTATGCCTGATAAATCTTTTCCCATGAGGTGTAAGGCAAGACAGCTGTGACAGGTACAGGCTGCAAACTGATTTGTCCTTATGTCTTGAAACACTATGTGCTGTCTTATAAATGAAGCAAGTGATCCAACCTGCTGAGAACCCATGGCACAAGAGCTGCAGCTGCCAGAAAATAACATTGTGCAGGTCCCAGCAAGTTTTAGCTACTCTTCGGCAAAAATCAAAGCTACATGACTAAAAATATTACCAAAGGAGAGGTCTGAACCTAAACCAAGAATCCAGTTTCTGGATGACCCGGACTCTGCACCAAGAGAGCTCTATGGCAGCTTGCTTCTGCTCTGGCATCATCATGCCGCCTGTCAGACATCACAAGCAGTATGATAAAAGATACAAGTAGCAAGGGCAAAGCATCTTTTTTCACTGGGCCACGTGAAAGACTGATTTGCATTGGACAAAAATATCTTTACTGTCTTTTCTCTGTTCCCTGCCACTACTTCATTTCCCTACTCAGTGTTTCTGAGAATACCCACTTTCATTTTTCTCCCATAAGCATTTTTCTGGCATGACTTTTACTGACTTTGACACATTAAAATATGATGCAAAGCACATCCCTGCATGCAGATCACATGAACAGTAATTTATAAACTGGAAGCTGACATCAAGAATAAAGAGGGCAGAAAACTACTTTTTCACTCAAAGTCAGACAACCACCACAGTTTGCTTGATGCCTAGCTTGAAGAAATGCAACATAACGTGCCACACAAGGCAAAATGCATCAGTAGGATAACTAAAATGATGTGCAACCACCAGTTCAATTTAGACAGATAAAAGCTTCAAGGAGCAGAGAAATATACTGATTAAATCTTCAGCTGCATTAAACAAGTTGGCTACAAATTAGAAAGTCTACTTCAAGCTAAACTATGTAAATAACCCTTTCTGAAAACAGTAATATAGTAAAAAATTATTCAATCTAAGGTTCCTCATGCATCTAGGAATAAAAATAGACATTTCTGAAAATGCACAATCTCAAGCTCTAGATAAGGGCAAGTAAAAAATACCTGTTTTGAAGTGCTTGTTGGTGCTCTGTCTAAACCTAGTAAGCAACACTGACTTTTACTCAGCACTAGCAAGACCTCAGCTAAATGAGCATGTCTAGTTTTAGCCTGCCCAGTGTAACAAAGCCAGACTAAAGAAAGCTCAAGCACTTTGGAGGCTGAAGTACATGAGGAACAAGGACAGGCTGAGATACCTGCACTTGTTACTCTGGAGAAGACTTAGGGGATCATCTTGCTTTCTCCACCTGCATAAAGGGAGATTACAGCAAAGACTAAGCTGAAGTCACTATCGCTGTACACCAAAAAATATGCTGTTCAAGCTTTCAGTGGTGCAGGTTGCAGCAGATGACCTCCAGAGGTTCCTTCCAGCCTAAATAAGTCTACAAATCTGAGACTACCCAAGAAAGTTTTCATCCCAATTTTTGAGGCTGCTTTCCAATTACTCAAATAAATGACTTACTACAGTACAACACGAAGAAACAAGCACAAAATAATAGGTTCGTGTGGAAGTGAGGTTTCCAAGACCACCTGCACAGCATCATACTTGATACAAAACAACCATCACCTAAAAGTAATTAGTAAATTTTGCTGTAATTTCAAACTGTGCTACTAGCAACCACTACAAGTGTGGCAAACAAAGCAATGAACAAGGCATGCAAAATAGCAGTTTCCCTGAAGTATAGTTCAGGCTATGGTACCAAGCTTTTCTGGAGGTACAGAAATGAAGCACTAAACTGTCTTCTACACATTTTGTCCCCATTTTCATACAAAAAAGATGCTGTATTCCCAGAAAATAGAAAAACAGACCTCTAGCAAACTGACTTACAGGTATGCATCAAAACTAATACTTTAACTCCAAGTTTCACATCTAAAGCATGCGTCAACCTTCCACAGAAGGACTGGAGAATTCTGTGCATACCTGCAGAAGAACTATGTCACCTGCTTCTACAAGCCAGCAAAACAGCAATTACATAAAGTTCTTTGAAAGCTTTTCAGAAAGCCTAGTACATCAGGTAAGTTGTATCTGACTAGTGGAACAAAAACTGAATTTCTCATGCTGTTCCTCATGTAACAGAGAGGCCCAGTGAGGAGCTCTAGCTTACAGTTTTTATGTAGCTCACAGACAGAGAGCAGAAATCAAACAATGAAACAATTTATGAAGAGTATCCAGGAAAATCTTTTCCCTTGACTCCAGACAGGCACTGCAACACGTTAATCAGAAATATCCTGTAAACATCAAAAAAATTTACTTTAAGGGTGACTGAACACTAAAACAAGTCACACAAATTATGGAGTTTCTATCCTCAGACATGTTCAAAATTTAACCAGACAACATCCCCAGCAACAGCTTTAGCTGACCCTGCTTTGAGCAGTAGTGTTGGACTAGAGCAGCTCCAGAGATCTCTGCCCACTAAGAACACAGAACCATTACAGTAAAAACATTTAAATGGAATCTCTACTAAAATAATTAGAAATTTTAAAAATCTGCCATAGTTCAAAATAAAAATAAATCACCTTAAGCCATGCCCTTAACAAATATTTTGTCAAAAACCTCCCAGCATTATCATGGCTGAATCTCTTCACCCTGCACTTCCAGACAGATTCAGACATATTCTGTAGCATTCATGACACTGCTTATGAATCTCAGTATCTCCAATTCTCTAGGAAATTGACCCCAGATCCTATGTGAGGTTTTTTTTAGTTTGTAAAAATACGCTTAGTCATAATGCTAGAAGAGTATGTT
The DNA here is from genome assembly GCA_013397175.1 of Platysteira castanea. Taxonomy (NCBI): domain Eukaryota; kingdom Metazoa; phylum Chordata; class Aves; order Passeriformes; genus Platysteira; species Platysteira castanea. The sequence continues at coordinate 516,007 of VYXC01002161.1, read as the reverse complement.
TTTCCCTTTTGCAAAAGAAAGGTCAAAAGACTTTAAAAGAGCCCAATTCATGTCTTGAAACATAAATAGCAGCTCATAATAGAATCAGGTCAAATAGCAAGAACTTGGAACATGTAAATGTCCTCAGAAGGAGATTCAATTTCCAAGCAATGTCTAGTAAGACAGATCCAAATAGAACATTCATGATCTCATTAAAATCTTTTTCTCTAATGGCCCCTTCTTTTCTTAAGCATTCTCCAGATAAAAAGATTTGTAGTTTCATATCTATCAAAAAGATTAAAGAGAATTCAAGAAAGAATCTTCACACTAAGACTGAATTATTTTTTCCCTTTTACAAAATTAGAAATAGGCTTTGGGTTTGGCATAACACTAAGAATGGACGATGAACAAGAAGATAAATACAATGCAGATCAGTTTACCATGTCTGAAAGCATCCATTCATAACTTTAGACAACAGTGGCTGCACAACACATGCAAAGACCATATAACCATTCTATAACCATTCCAACACAGAATAAAATCAGTTATTTGTGAGGTACAATAAAAAGTTGAAAAGTACACTTTCTCAAATATTTGTAGAGATAAAGCTGTCAGGAAGTTACAGGAGATGAAATCCTGGTTTCACAAGCATTTACAGCAAATCTTTCCACTATCATATCACCAAACATGATAAATTTAACCCAAATGAGATTCAAGCACACACTCAAATTTTATCAAGTATGACAGAACATGATACCAAATTGCTATCAGTGGTAGGAAAGTGCGTTATATCTAATTCCCTATAAAATCATAGTGGCCAAAACAATGTGTAACACAAATAAGTTGTGCTGCTACCTGGTAAGTATTTTGATTTTGATTTAATTAAAGGCAACACAATAATTTATGAGACTGACACTTCACGTATGACCACTGTACTTTTGACTCAGTACTGAGAGTCCTAAGTCCTGCTGGTAGCATCACTGAACCAGTGTTCTAACTTTGTAACCTTAAGTTTGAGTATATATTATTACATACTCTTCACACCAACTTACATGGCTTTCTGTGCTATTGCTCTTTCCTCCTTTTACTAAGAAGAAACTTAATGCATTGTGTGATGCAGCACTTCTTCAGCCCAGTGTTGACTGATGCTGAATAGCTGAAAAAGGGCCAGGCTGACAGATACCGTCACATAAACTGCAAAACTGTTATGGCAGCCCCGAAAAGAAGTTATCCTAGAAGTTCTGTGAATCACTCATCTAGTATTAGGCCATGCAAATAGTCAGTGCAGGTGAAGAAACCAGTATTCTCCCCAGCTCTCGAAGGAAAGAAGGATCAAAGATCTCTAATCTCAGGAGCAACAGAATGGAAAGGAAGCAAGAGCTCACTGAGCCCAGACGCACATCATACAGCAGCTGCTGAGCTACAAGAGGCAGGAAGAGAAGTCTGGCCCTGTTACTGCTCCACAAGGTGCCACCGTCCCAGACAAGCAAAGTCAATACGCAGCTTATTCAAAGATCTCCCCTTCCGAGATGGATATAAACACTTAGGTTGCAATGTGAGATTTCTCCTGTTGTAGAGATGCAAAACTATCTTCCAGTCAATCTCGAGTTGAAAAATAAGTCATTAAAAATTCTGTTTTACCCGCAGCCTTACTGTCCAACAATCAAAACCATTACGAGTGCAGAAGAGCCAGTCTTCTCTCAAAGTAAGGATGCTCTTTTTGGATGTTGTCTCATACCACTTGTCCAGTGAGACCCAAAGCAATTAGCCTCTGCATCTTCTGTCTAGGTACAAAATGAACCTGTTTAACTTCTCAAACAGAACAGAAAAAAATTTGAATGCTTAAGTTTTGGTCAGACAAGCAAAAACAAGAACAAAACCATCTTTCACACTCATCACACCACCTCTTTTCAACCAAGCCTTACAACACACTTGCCAGTAAGCACAGGCAGTCAGAAAGAAGCCAAAAGTGTCTGTTGAGAGTGCACGGGAAGGACAGTGGAAGGGCAGGATCCCATTTGCGTTTGTCCTCCTCTGATGTTCGCAGAATTTTGCAGGGTGAGCCTTAAAACACTCATACATCTCGGTAGCAAAATGAAAAGCTTCTTCTTGAAGAACGGTAGTATGAAAAGGTTTCTGGTAACCAGTATTTAAATTTTCAACAGTAACATGGTGGGGGGGGAAGGAGGTGGTATTTCAAAATATTCCGGGGGAGGAAGGCATTGCCCTGATACAAGTGATTTCCTCTACCAAAAAAACCACAAAAGCTGCTCACACAGCAGTAGCAATAATCATACTGGGAGGGAGAAAGAAAAAGCTCTTATATGACATTTAGCTACAGCAACTACTGAGCAACCTAAACACAGATACCACTACAGGCTCCCACTGCATTTTATCTTCTGCGCATTTTCCGGAAGGAAGACTTGACAGAGATCTATATAGAATAAGCAATTACATGAACTAACAAGGTCTTGGTACTTCAAATCTCTCTCAGATTTGATATATAAAATACATACACTCCAGCTGAAGTTCCTCCCATGAAATTGTACTCATCACACAGCTTCTCTGGCAGATTACAACATCCTTGTGTGTGCTACAGCTCTCACCACTGCTGGGACTCAATCTCACCCACCCAGTCTGCTTTTACAAGACTTGTTGGACACTTTTAGAGATATAAGGGACTAAACCAAAACCCATCAAATTCAATATATTTAGGAAGTTGGAGAGGAGAAAGAAGTGTTCAGGAAAAAAGCAAACTGGAAGGAACACACAGAGCATAACCACCCCAGCTGGTTTCCACAATGAACCAAAAACTTTGAAGGCAACCTGGCTTCAAAGCTGTTATCAGAAATGCAGGATACAGCAACTACAATCTCAGCAGTTACTGGCATGCAGCACAAATACCAGAGCTAGTGCTGAGCTGAAGAACACTATCCATGCATTTGCTAGAACTAGACAAAGACTAAAATGGAAAAACTGCAAGTGATGATGCAAGGGATGTTGGCTGACTCTCACAGGGTGCAGTGTCAGCAAAGACATTCTCGGAAGTACAGCCAGGTAGTACTTCGCATGTAACTCTTGAACACGATTCTTTCTGAAGATGTCTTGAGAGCCTAACCAGCTATTAATCCACATTTAAAGGAATACTTTAAAATATATTTTAATGGCCTTAGATTTGACAATTTCTATGCATTTTCATGCATTCTGTTTGATTCCTTTTGCAGTTTTATAGACTTTCTTATTCTCTATTGCTATAGGTAAAGACACACAAGAGCTCACTAAGACAGAGATATTTAGCAGGCAATTAAAATCCAAAGCAATCTATTCCAGTATTACTCTAATTTGTAGCATGCCAGGTACTATGCTGGTACAACTGATCTTCTGACCTTTGAGCTAAAACTGCTGGACTCATGCCAGAACCAGAAAGGTGACAGCCCACGGTAGCCCGACACTGTCCCTAAGCTTGAAGAGGAAGGCTGATAAGCTCACATGCAATGCTGTGCCACTGCTATTAAATGCTATACACATGCAACTACAAACTCAGCAGAGCGTTACAGTGTGCCATGTAGGCACTGACAGCTAAAGCTATAATAATAAAGTAAGTCCAGGGCACAGGTCTGAGCACTAATCCGTAACTGTCATGGTTTTGTTCAAGCTTACTAAGGGGCCATTGATGCACATGAGATCCCATGAGGCCAGGGACTCTGCCCAGTAAACAGCAGGAGTTTGAGCTGAGCAGAGCCATTCTTGGGAGCAAAAAGCAGACTGCAGACAAGTGCAGATGTAGTCCCTGCCTTCCTCTGAGCTACCTCAAGTCTCCAGCACAGCTTTACAGCTAGTTATAAATAAATTTGTCCATAGTAGGATGAAATCTAAAGCCCAAGGCAGCTTCTGCTCTGAACACTACCACAGATTTCTCATATGCGTGTTAAAACAACTTTCTCAAGGGCACCTGCATTTCCTTACTTCACAAAGTCAATGAGGTAAATTAATGAATGAATACAAGGCACTGACATTACAGTAATGTCACATCAAAATACAATCTCATTAGCTCCCATAAATAAATAGAATGCACGCAATGCAGAGCAGGACAACCTTCATGCAACTATGCTGCACCACATTAGTTATCTAGATGATTCTGTATTTTGCCTAAGATGTCCAATGAGGGCTTTGGCCCTTTCCAGTTCATGAAAGTACAGACACAAGTACAAAATACTTACCTCTTATCAATCCTGTAATTATCTTGCTTTATTAATTTCCCTCTTTTTTTAATCAAGACAGGTAGAATAGCTTAAAACCAAGCGAGGAGGAAGAATGAGATATAAGGAAATCAAACTTCATCTCAAAAGTGGTTGTTTCTGCCACTAATAGAAACCATTTACAGATCCTTCCCCACAAAAATACCTTCTTTCCTAGATGCAAAAAAAAGGAGCAGGTCAGATGATATTAACCTTACCAGACGCAACAGCCTGCTCCTCACATGTAATCATGAGACGGGACAAGTCTTTGTGTTCACAAGACAAGCTAAGGCCCTGAGAAGAGAGTATGCTCAAAGCTGCACGTTGTTATTAAAACAGTCCTTCCCCTTGCAGCCAAGTCTCTGACCATCCAGTGTCTCAGCAGAGGTGACTGAGACCAGACGATCCATTCCCCAAGGACAGCTACATGCTGTAAACCCTTCTCAATTATTTTTCTTGTGGGGCAAGCAAGCAACTTTTCAGTACAACCATTCAGTGAGATAATGACAATAGCTCAATTTCACAAGTAGTTTCATTAACACTGCATATGTTCCTCTTAATGACGTTCAGCACTAATTAACATCATTATAAACTGAACAGCAGTGGCACTTCAATAGTATCCTAAGGCTTTGGTTCAAAATAAAACACACTGACTTGCAACCCAGAGTGCCAATATTCAAGCACCTAACCTGCTTGAAGCTCCAATGTATTTCAAGAGCTTTTTGGCATCTCAGCTAAGTACTAAGGTGATAACAAAGAGGGGTTACAGCAAACAAGATAGCTACTCCTGTTAATGTTTTCAAGCCAACAGAACAGTCACTCAGCCCTAACACTAGATTCAAAACAAAAAAACCCCACCACCTTCAGAAAGAATTTTTCTACCTGGCAAAATATCTTTGAACATCTGACACAAAGAGGTTCCTGTACCTCCTTTATCAACAACAGAAAAATACTGTAATGCAGAAACCAACCACTATTTAGGGGTATTTTGCATTATACTACATATAACATTACTTCATTTTCAAAAGTACTATTAAATACTAACATTAAATTACTTTACTTGCAAGCATATAACACCCACATACTGCTGCAGAGCTGAGTTTTTATTGCAACCCATAAAATGCCACTGAAATAGAGAACACTGTTTCAAAAGTCCTCTTCTTTCCCCACGTAAAAATGTGAACATGAAAAAACACACAGGCAGGTATAATATTTATACAGTCCTCATGTAACTTCTGTTACAAGGAATAAAGTTCTAATTTGTACCTAAGTTTCAAAAAAGCATTAATTTAGTTCTGTTTTCTGACGATACCTGGGAAAAAAAGCTAAGCATTCTGGAGGAAAGCAGGATCCAAACTTAACAAACTAGTCAGAATTGTAAGCATTTAGCTTCACTTTTATCGAGTTGTGCTGATTCTTCTCCCACCTCCCTTCAAATGGATCTTCAACTCTTCTCTCACTTTTAAAACTAGAAAACGAGACATGTCTGGACTCTTCTTTTGCAAATTAGGAGAAAGAGGGAGAGAAGAAGGGAGAGGCAGAAACAGATTATATAATTCACTTGTTCATATGGTTTTAGCCAGGATATTTAAACGCAATTCAAAAAATTGCTTTTTTGGTACTGATCTCTACCAAGAATCATTACCCATGCTAACTCTGGATGTTTCTGGATTGCTTTTATCCTCTCTACCTGTTCACAACACTGCCTTCCTATATGTTCCAAACAACTAAGTGATCAAAGCATTACTCGATTTTAAATCTGTCCACTAGCTCTCCGCTTCACCAATTACTTCTTCAGTTTTGACCCTTGTTAATTCTTTCTTCCTATTACTTGTAGCTGAAAGATTAAATGAGGATTTTATCTAAGAATTCCTTCAACTGCCCCTTAATTTTTGTACTTGTATCAGTTTGTGAGGTCTGTCTATTTAGCCATAAGTCACTTACAGCCCTGCTTCAAGAACATAAAGGCACCTGTCACCTACAGTTAGACTGCGGCATACTTGGGATTATTTGATGACCACTATCAATTGCTTTGTGGGGTTTTTTAAGCAAAGTGCAGGTTTACGAAGATAAGAACAGTTAAGCTCTCTTCCCGCACCCAGCGCTTCAGACATTTTCTATCTCTGGGCATTCTGTGTTTATACAAGGCCTATAATTATTTTTCACGTTGCCAGCTCTACACAACTGCAATTAAATGAATTACAATGACTGCTTCCCCCTGCCCCTATTTTCAGAACTGATGCATTATATGTCTCAGTTAAAAAGCACATTCACAATATGTGCCCTCTCGCCCTCGGCAGGCATAAAGTTATCGGCAGTTTGAGGCAAGTCATTACACTTAACCTGCACAAACAAGAAGATAATTCAACAATGCAAGCATGGAAAACCTCAGTTCAGTTGCTCAAGTATGTAAAGTACCAACGTATATACTAAAAAATTATATTTAATGATGTCAACAATCAGTAGATACTGACTAACTTCTGTTAAAATGAGCACAATGAGCACACTTCGCAACATTTAATTACTGCTTATTATCACACCTCGGTTTTACAGGAGATGTACTTGAAATTACCAACAAATTTGAAAGTCTTTACTGCATCAACACTACATATACAAGTGATTAAATCTAGAATACACAGTACACTGTTGCATGTTCACACCCAATTCCAATACTGTTGTTTGGAGACAGAATAATCTCTCCCTGTTCTCAAATATTATCTAGCACATTAATTAACCTTAAAAAACTTCCAGCTGAAAACGAAAGTACAATAGCAGAGGATTAAAATAAAGTCCTGATGATTTTAGCACATGATAAAAAAACCCTGTGAAGTTCTGCAGATCTTCTGGTTTTACCTAAATAAAAAAGGCAATTGTATAATAATGCAAGAATTAATTTAAGGCTGTCAAGTTACTCCCCAGTGCATACCCCACAGTTCAAACAGCAGAGTGGAAGCGTCTGTGGCAGGTATTTCTCCAGACTATCACAACCACTCATGTCACTGTACAGGCAAGCCCTAAAAACCCACAGAACTTAATCTTAAAAAAAAAAAAGCCTTTTCAATTTGAAATGGATGAATGGATGGCATGTTTTAAGATGATATTAGCATTTTCCTTTTTTCATATTAACAGAGGCATCCTAGCAAAGATTCTCCTACCATCTCTGTATGGCAATGCAATAAACAGCACTGGATTTGGGAATTCCCAGAGCTACTTCAAGTACGAGTCAATGACCACCCTGCAAGACAATGCAGAAGTCAGAGCGGGGGAGGGGAGTTCAACAAAACTAAAACTGACTTTCTGTCAATTTGTCCTTCTTCAAAGAAGGGCAAAAGAAAATATCCAATGAAAGGATAAACTATGTTAATAGCTTTTACATAAGTATCTCTTTTTTTCCTCACTTCTAAATGTTTCCTTTAGCAAAAGCTGTACGAAAGCATCATGTTTCACTCTTTCTTCCAGCTGCTGTATAATCAATACAGTGCTATGGAACTATTTTATTCTGATTCATACAACAAGCTGTTAAATACATTTGGAAAGTAGATAATCAGTGCCAGTACCACATCATTCATGAAGCTATGTTTATTTTCAAGGCATGAAAATACTAAACCATAACTTTCTTCTGCATGGACTGAAAGCATAAAATCCTATTTCAGCCCTTCCAATTTGAAAAGAAAAATACTCCTAGAAACCTCAACTGCATCCAGCAGAAGGGGGGAAGGCCCTCTGGGATTTATTTGTTGAGGTCTAGTATTGTCTTTTATTTGACAAATGCAAAAATACTCCAAAACAGTATCAAACATTTTAGCTTTTAAAATGTAAATGTAAAAAAAAAAAATTAGGTTGGTAATTCTGAAAGTGAGGAGAGAAGCCTTGTCCACAAAAACAAGAGATCTTAAACACTTCAGAGATAAGTATTGTAATGACTTTTATATAGCACTAACACATTTAAGCTTGCAGTCTGAGTTTCATCACCCATTATCTTCTTTAATTTTTAAATATGCAGACAAAGGTATGTTACACGTCAGAAACGCAAAAAAGAAAAAAATTACGTCTGATCTTTGCCACAGTTTCTTCAGCAAATTTGTGCTGTTGCCCTGCCAAACTGCAAATGTTCAAGATGTGTATGTTTCTGCTTACATGAGTCTCTTGAGGGAAAATAAATAAATAAGTAAACACACAACCCACTGCCCCCCTTGCCCGCCCAGAGATAAAGGAAACGGGGTTTCTTGTTGCAGGTTTGCAACCTGAGAGCCACCAGCGGTGGTGCTGCTGCCCCTGCAAGAGACACAAAACGGGCTGGACACCAAAGCAAAAGTGTTTCACATTAGTTTAAAAAAAAGCTTGCTGTAAGGATGGTTTTCCTTTTTTGAAGTTGTTTAACCTGTACCTACAATAGCATTTCCAACAGCAGTGCCCTCTGAGGAGCCCTCCAGCTATCACCAGCCAGCAGCCTGCAGTGCCCACAGAGGCTTAACCCACGAGTCCAGCCTCCCGCCGGAGCAGGGCTGGCTGCCACACTGCTCCCAGGGCCTCACGGCTTTGTCCCGTCAAGCTTTAAAAGTCTCCAGCGATGGACATTCACCAGTCACTCGGAGGTGGTCTGTTAAATGCTTTGTCACCCTCAGAATGTTTTATGTTAATTTCTATACGTTTTCCTGGTGTGCATAAACTGGAATTCTCCAAGAGGAAACTAAGCTAAAAATCCCTGCCCAGAAGTTCACCAAATGTGGCCCAACACTTAATGGTCAGAGGTCCAAGCCAAAAAATCACATCTGTGTGGCAAACATCCAGTTTAGGGGACTAGACTAAATTCTGCCTGAAGTAAAATTACTCAAGTACAAAAAGTTTTGATCTGGGAGACCTGACGCTCCCACCTTCAGCCAGAGATCCACGTCTCTACTCTGACAAATTATTTGCTATAGTAAGACCAAGTGACAAAACCACGTATATAAACAGCAGTTTTGAAATAAAATAAAAAGTACTCTTTGAAACAAAAGGAAAGAAAAAAAAAGTTAAATACCCGGAAATAGCCTCTCCCATAAACACCAATCATCGTAGACTGGCACCAAATACTTCCAATGACAGTGTGAATTCATTGAGTGAGCAAGTAAGATCAGCAGCTTATAATAAAAACATTACAAAAATAAAACTGCAATAATTTGAAAAAGTTCCAAGAACAATGTCAAAATGTTCTTGGGGCTAAGCTGTGGTGCTTAGTTGCTGGCTGGGGTTAAACCACGACAGCAACCTTTGGTCAAATATACAAATGCATGTCTTAAAACTGTCTGTAAGTCTTTAGTGAGAGCTGTCTGTATGACCGCCAACAAGAAAACCTAAGGTATCTATCAAAGCTGCTGACGTGAACAACTGGCATACAGAAAGTTCTGCCACCACAGCAATCGTTTTACAGATATTATCTACCACTCTTTAAAAAAGTTCTGTATTAATCCTATTTCACATCACGTCAGCATACAATAAGCCTGTCATTATTTATTCAAAAGTCAAAAGACAATTGATTTCGCTGATGGGGCTGTGGAATGCATCATGACTCGAGAAACTCAGAGAACACAGCCACGCACAAAAGCAGCCCTTGGCACCTCCTGGAACCCTACTGTCCACTGCACAGAGATAGGCAGCAAGGCAGGCTACAGAGCAAAGGAAGAGGCTTGGCAATTTCCCCCACCCAGAAAAGTAAACCTTAAAATCCACAAAACAATCCAGCCAAGTACATTAAGCATAACTAAGTCTCATAGGCAGACCCAATACGCAACTTTTTCTCAAAGTTATGCTCAACTTCTGACCCATACCTCCAAGCAGCCTGGAAGAAGAAGTTGTTTCCTGATGATTTTGGTTAGTTGAGGGTTTTTAATCCACTATTAACATCACCAGTTAGGGAAAATAGGATATATTTTAGGGTTAACTGAAGAAGCTTTCACTAAATTGAAAGTCCACGTTAAAGCACAAGTTCAAAGTCAACACATATCTCACACTGCAGTAATAAAGCAAGAACCAGTCTCTCCGAGGTTTATGTGAGTATTTTGAGGTACAACCCCTGTTACCTCAAAAGGTAAATAAACAGCACAAAATTTAAACACCCCCAAAAGCTATTTGAGCACTGAACGTAAACCATATGGGTTTATGAAGAACAATCCAACTTTAAACCAACTATATGACACACGCCAGTAGCTTCTTTAACTTCTGAAAACTTGTAAAATAAAACTTGGTCTTCAAAAATCACTCCACTAATCATTACAATCCATCTCAAGAAAGCATTCTTCCCATTCTACAGAGCCTAAGACCAAAAGAAAAAGAGTATTAAAACATCAACAAAAAATTTCAAGTGCCTCTCAGGCCTCGGCATGAACCACTAGTCCCAGTAACAACTCTTCCTTCTCTATTATACACATTTAGAAAAGTTGTTTTACACAGCCATGCATTTTTCAGGAACTTGATCTCTCCTGAAAAGAGACATCCATCCACTACACAGGGAACAAGAGCTATGGCTACTGCACTGCAGCATCCAGCACAAGCTCAAGTAGTACGAAGACACAGCTTTGCAGGACTCCACTTATATAGACTCAGACTCTTGAAAGAACCATGACGCATACGCATGCTTGGTTAGCAATCACACAATTCAAAAGCTGTCAAGATTATGAAAAGTGTTCTGTCTCTGCATTCAAAAGAAGTGTTATTTAAAACATGCTTCCATAAAGAAAACAAAGACTTGTAAACGCTTAGCCTCACTTAACACAAAAGAAATGTGGCAGAATCTAAATCAAATAACTCACCCAGTAGACTGGTGCCACAGAATTCAATATTAAAGAGACTGAGACAATGACATAATTTAGCTTTACATATGCAAAAACAGACATCTAAAACCATTTTATCTGCTGATTCATATTCAAAAACACAGTGAAAAAAACCAAACAGTTCTAGTCTCTGCAACTCCTAATGGGTTTCCCAAAGTTCAGAGTGCAAAACTACTATCAAAGCTAACACCAAAACTGCTACAGACTGTGTTAGTCTTGTGCTGCCAGCTGCATAAGAATTAAAAAATCAAAATTAGTCAAAGCCACAAAATTATTGTCATCCAGCCTCACCAATGGCCATAATCTGTAGGTTCACAATCGGGCCTTTGGTTCATCATTGCTGGTAAGGCTGCACCCCCAAAAAACATTGATTGCCGTTCATCATCGAATATCTCAAGCCACATAGAGCCATCAAATCCCAATTTATAAACCTCCACCTTGAGAGCCCTCATTCAAACATTACACTAAACTCACTAATATAAAGCTTAGACTATTTAAAAGCTGCAATTTAGCAAGATATACTTGAAATCAAGCCACTGAAGTCAAATCTCCCTGGAAACATAAAATACAGAACAAAATAACACTTTTCTTCACTCACAGAAAGATACTGAACATATGATTAATTTTACATGCCAAATCAACAAAACCCTCACCTAGCAGTTCTTAAAATAATGTCCCTACACTGATAAAAGTTAACTGCACTTATTATTGCTGTATTACTGTCATAACTTATTAACAAGTTAAACACATGGCTTTCAGAATAAATGAATAAAATAAAAATCTAAAATACAGATAAAGATGTAATCAGAGCACAGATATAAAAAAAAATAGGATAATTAAATCATGCCTTACTGACTTTTAAAATATTTAAATTAAAGAGCTGGTGAGAAATAAAAGGAATCTGCCTGAAGCCAAGGAAACAACAGATCACAACTGTTTGCCAAATAGCCAACACTTAGGGTCAATGAGAATAAATTTCAACCTCTGAAAATGTCAGCAATAGGGGAATCAACTTGTGTGACTGAAATTTTGATGAAAGCAGAAGCTCTGCTTCTCTACCCCAGTAGGGCATCCAGGATTTCTAACCAGTAGCAGTAAGAACTCAATAGCTTGCAGCAACCCCCTTGCTGAAGGAATTAAACTACTGATACGGAGAAAACTGTTCCTTTTTCTTCTCTACAATAGACATGCTATAGGAAAAAACAGAGGAATAGAAAAGAAATTCAACTGGGCCTCAACCCTTTCTATTACTAGCCTACCTCACATTTTCCCAATGTATTTCTAAAATTATCCTCAGGACCTTACTGAAATTCAGAATAACCAGTTGGAATATTTTATGTTCCTTAAGTTCTGCTCTCCTATCTTCGAAATAAAAATGCCTCCATAGTAGCAAAACTAATAGATCTGAAATAGACATTCCAAAGGATATATCTGAGACAGATTTACAAAACTGAGAAGACAATAAGAGCTACGCAATAACAAAATGCTCCCAAAGTGCCAGCAGAATGCTTATAAGCATGATGAAAGAAAAAAGAACTCCTTGAAAACCTGCAGAAGGGAGTAGAGGCCACATTTGGACATAGTTTTTAGAACAACAGCTATCCAAAAGTTAATCCCAAACCTTAAAATAACATTTCACATAAACATGAGTGGAGGAAAAAAGCCCTTCAAGTAGAACCAATGATGCACGACTGAAACGACAATAATACCTTTTATTATAGAAAAAAATAGATTAATAATTACATGTCCCCACATTAAATCTTCACTCCTGGCTGCAGCTCCACCCTTTCACAGGTCTGTGTCAGTGCCTGCCTCTACACCTGCTAGCCTTTTTCATCAAGCAAATTTTTGCAGCACTACAATAGTCAGAGCTGACATCCCATTTTGCTTCTCACTTCATGACCTAAGAGTTTTATGAACCACAACTGAGAGCTAAGTATGCCTATCCCAAATAGCAATGATGAAACTAAGCATTTTATTAGCATCAGTAATACCTTCTTAATGCAATGTTGAGCAACTAAGTGCACATCCTTTAATCAACTGGCCATAAATAAACACTTAAAATGGTGAAAAAAATCTTCTGTCCCTAGCTTCCTATCACCAAAATGAGACTTAGTATATACACAAAACATTCAGTCATGAAAATTCTCTTTTTAGCTTTACCTAAATAGAACCTATGGGGTTGTTTTTTGAAACCAAGAAAAATTACTGTGAAGTTCCCACACTGTTTCTACATTAATAACCAGTATGGCATCTGATGGCCTAAGGCATAAAAGCCCTGACACTGAAACACAACTTAGAGATCTCTCTCTACGATTACAATTGCCACAAACTTCTACCTTAATACTTTCACATGTCTCTCTCACCAATTCAGCTGAAGGGGAATGGAGTCCAGCCCAGCAATAGATTCCAAATAAATAACAGCCAAACTCTCCATCTGAGAGAACGTAGATACTTGCTACCCACTTAGTACTTGAAGCAAAAACTCTTTCCCCTTTTACAAAACTGGTTTATGCCTTAATTTAAAGGAAACAAGTGTTTAATTCCCACAGTTAGAAGAAGAAAAAAAACCCAATCAATCAAAATTCCATCATGAAAGGGCTGCTTTCTAAAGAAAACACCAATCTTGGTTCATCCATACAGATCTGGAACCTAATGAAATCCGACACCTTTACTCTGAAGACAAATTTGCATTGTATTATCAACTAGGGCTCCGTGCTCACAGATGCACTTCATGCACTCAGCATGCAGTAACGGATTCATTAAAGCAGCATCACTAAAATTTTTTTAAAGCGATTTTGCAGGCAAAAATTTTGAACACGGTTTCGTAAGCAGTATTATCCAAAAAAATGCCTTTGTTTTATTCTGTGGGTTAAAACGTGCCTCCTCAATCTAAAACATACAGATGTTGCGGCCAAGGTTATACAAGGAGATCTTCATTAAGTTGAGCAATTCCCATTTTGTATCGCTGCTTTACCAGACATGAATGAGTGCATTCCTCATTAAATGAACTGAAGCTGTATCACAGCTATCCAGTACAAATAACACAGTTATTTTTAAATATAGCATGAGAATGTTAATATCAGGACTTCATGCAATATAAAATGGGGGAAGAGCAAACAAACTCGGCTTAGAAAGGTCGCCTTCACATCCACCTTTCCTTGCTTCTCCACCTCCTCTTTCCTCCCCATAAGATTCAGTTTAAGGCATTCCCCGTTTTCCCACTTTTCCAGGCTCCCAGTGAAGAAATCAACCATCCGCAAATATTTTGTTCCTCCACCCCCACCTCGTGAGCAGAGCATTCAGAACATCCCCACCGGCACTGCCTCCAAATCACCTAACTGTTATCACTACTGCGGCCTCAGCACCGGCTCGGAACAAAACCAGTCCGACTACACCCTCGCTGGCTATAAAAAGTAAAGAAGGGGGAAGAAAAAAAAAAATGCTTAAGTGCAACTTACGGCGGCGAACAAGAGACAAGTTATCTAGCGAGCCGTGGAGGCGAGCGGCGTGTGCCGCTCCGGGCCGCGGGGGAGCGCGTCCCCCGCCGCAGGGCGCCCTCGGCGCGGCCGCCTCCG
>VYXC01002161.1:388658-501245 GCA_013397175.1 Platysteira castanea | reverse complement strand
CCCGCGCAGCCCGGGATGAGCTCACCCCGCGCCCGCCCCGCCGCGCTCCGCCCGCCGCCGCTCTCGCGAGAGGGGCCGCCCCGCAGCCGCCCGCGCTCCGGCGGCGTTCCCATGGCAACAGCCAAGCGCCGGGCCCAGCGGGCGGCTCAGGCCCGCGCCGAGCTCCCTGCGTTTTGATTGAGTTCTTACCATTTTGATATTTACATCACTTTCCAGCCTCCTGGAGACCTGGAGGGAGAAGGTCACTGTAGTTCCTAACACAAAGTCAAAACCTACCACTACCATACGGATAGTGTATCCCGAGCTCTTTTGCTGCCAGTCAAATGAAAATGTATTCTCCCTTAGATATCCATCACAGATAACAAATTAAAGATGTGAGAATGCACATCTAAAATATAGTGTGAGTCAACATCACCCCTTGTTCTACAGGAACACTACTCTGTTTTCAAATGGCCAGAATTCTGAACAAAACAAGCTGTGAGCAACACATTCTGGATACTCTGCTGGTCGTTGTTACCGTCCTTGGCTTGACAGAACGCTAACAAATCTCAGTTAAACCACTTTTAAGTGAAGCTTTCCCTGAAATTAGGACACTCTGATTTGGACTGGCAATGTTCCAGCAGTGTGCAGCATGGTGATAGCTAGAGCAACTGAGCTGTGGCGAGCAGCTGCTCTGCCGCAGAGATGCTCGCTTCACACCCCATCCACTTTCCAGGAATGTCCAGACAGCAAAGATCAACAAAACTTACATACGGATCCATGTGGCTTAATATCTTCTGAAGATGTTCCTAATGGATCTTCAGTACGGATGTTTAAATAATACAGTATTTGGTACTGTAAAAATATCTGGATTTCCAGAGAGCAATCAGTCTCTTACAAGTTCCCAATTTGAAGTCATTACTCCTGCAGGTGTTATGGGATCAGAAAAAACAATCCTGATCTCATTTTCCTGATCAAACAAACATTATGGATGGATGAAAAACTGAGCCCAGTGCTGCTCTGGCATGGAACAAAAATTAGAATTGACAAGCTAGGAAAAAAACAAGAACATTGTCAGTATTTAAATATGTTGTCTTATATCACCCACCAGAAGTGATTTTTTACTTTAAAAATATGTGAGGTTTTTTGGTTTTTACTTAAATGAAAACTTTTTTATTGGCACGTGGAGTGTCAGTCCTGTAAAGGGAAGTCCAAAGAGGCTTACAGGCCTCAGGTTCATACACACAACAGCACTGGATGTGACTGCAGCGTTAGGAACTGTGGTGTGCAATTACAGAATTTGCCTTCATCAGAGGAATTTAGATAGTGAGGCTGTGGCTTGCAAATTCTTTAATGAAGTTAATGAGGCTAGCACATTCTCAAACCATTTGTATGGTCTTCCTTCACACACTGCTGCTGTGCCAGATCTTCAGATGAGGAAGACATTCAGAAGGGGTGCACAGGGAGGAAGAGGCTCTGACACCAAGCAGCAGCCCAGCCTATGTTCTATCTGCAGTGAGGCCACCGTGGAGGCACACACCCTCACCTGCCGTCCAGCCTGGAGCTGCCTCCTGCTGCTGGGCCCCTGCAGCTTCTCCCTGAATCCCAGGCCTGAGTGGTTGACATCTGGGAGTGCAAGGGTCCCAGTGTGAGGGCTGCTGGTGTGAGATGCTGTTCTCATCACATTCGCCCCATGCATGTTGTCTAGAGCTGTGATTAGGGGGGCAGCAGCACTCAAGAACCATATGTGTTCTCACAGGTGTCAGGATATCCAGAACTCATTTATTTTCTTTTTATGGAAGTACAAACTTTTCTATGTCTTTATAATAAGCAGTTGTTAATTAGGCTTGAGGCAGGGAGAGAAGGAGAATTTAGAGTTTACTCTTGGCCTGTGTAAGAAAATCATCAGAATAGATGATCCAAAATAAGAGGGATAAGAGGGGTTTTACTCCAAAATCATTATCTTGCCTCAATAATGCACAACTAATTCCAGAACAAAAGGACTCTCTTCGCTTTTAGAGTACTCACACACCAGTCTCTGCTTGACTAGCTGTTACAGAATGAAGGATGCACAGTTGGTTTCCCTGTGTAGAGACAAGCCTTAAAAATTCCAATGATTTTGAATGCCAACTCTTCTTCTGCCACTAACTTGCTGTGTTACCATAGGCAAGTCACTTAATTTCTGTTTTAGTATTGTCCTTTAAACAAAAAGGGACAATGATACAGTTATTTACCTCAGAAGATGAAGATGAGTGTAAATTAATTAATATTTATGTTGCTCTCTGAAGATTTGGCTTTATGAAAGGGTAAATAGTAGGACTGTTTCTGAGTAGAGCTGGCTGGAGCTATTGGAAGCACAGGGAAAATCTGACTAAGAACCTGAACCACCCTGAAACTGAGTGCGTAATTTATTTGTTGATGAACAATGAATATGTGAAAGTTTGTATCCGGCACACCTTTCCAAGAAGCATTACAGTTTGGATATACAACTCCCTAGAAAAATAGATGAAGCAATTCACATAGCGATGATCTGATAGAGCCCAAGATCACTGCATTCCAGGATATTCATATTCTCAGGAAGTCTCTGTATGTGGGGAAGGCTTTAGGCTCTTGGAGTATTTCCTAGCAGTATAGCCCTGGTGATTAGAGGACCATCCTTCAAATGGATCATTTCAATGATCCAGTTTATAGCACATAAACCATTATACTGCCATAAGAAAAAGCCAGTTTTGCTTTGGGGCACCGGGGACAGGGAGAAGAGGCAAGTTCTTTAGCCAGCTTTGGCAGGAAAGGCAGAATCTTGTGAATTATAACTTCTGTGTTCTTTTCTTTTTTTTTACTCACCAACAGGCCTTTTCTGACATCAAGTAGATACAAACATCCCCTGACTTCACCAGTTACAATTCTAGGCAACTCATACAGTTATTTGAACTCTTTAAGGGACTTCAGAGGCATTTTAAAGCTATGCTCTCTGCAGTTCGTAAGAATTCATCCTGAAGTAAATCTGTTCCATTTAATTGGCATGGGTAATTACTAATAGGGCATTAAAGTATTTGAAGTCATTAAAACTCAGCGTGAGAAATACACATTAGCTAGAAGTGGGGAAAATGTATTTTTTTGTAAATGCAAGGTAATGTTTCAGACCTTGGTATATTTAATATAGTAGAAATATCGAAGGATTTCTCCCAAAAAGGATTTGAAAAGAAAGCATGCAGGAGCATTTGCAACAAAGCAGCACGTGGAGCAAAGTGCGCAGGGGAGCCTGAAGGCTGGTGCGAAGGGATTGTCGAGTAGGAAGTACGAAATGAAATGATCAGTGTCAAGTCTGACAGCCGAGAATTGTGACCTCTCAGCTGTACATGGGCTCACAGAGGCACCCAACCACATTGCAGCTTCCTCCTGCCGAGCCTGTCTGTCCTGCTTTGCAGTCAGTCACCTCTTTCTCACAATTTGCAAGTATCTGGGTTATTCTTATGGATTTCGCTGGTCTGCCAAAGCACTGGAATAGAGAAGAAAAGCCCATAAACTGTACTGATGACATCCACTTAGTACCTAGACAGCTATATATTCCTTGGAAAAGAATTGCAAAACACACATTTAGAACATGTCTCATGCATTTACAGAGGCATGTACATAGCCATTAACTTTATGAACAAGAAGGCTTTTCAATAGTAAAGGCACAGTTAATAACCTTGGCTGAAAGTTTTTTTTGTAAAAAAACCCCACATTTTATTTGGATGCGCATCAGAATACTTAAAAATATTATTTTGATGTTATCTTTTGATTTTAATTTAGTACCTGGAGCAAGAACACGGCTGGTTAGACCAATGTACACTAATTCAGCATACAGTGTCAAGTAGTCATAGTGCTAGAGGCTTAGGAGAAAGTGCAAGAAAAGAGAAGGAAAGTTAGAAATTTTCCTTGCCTGACAAGAACGTAAAGCAAAAGGGATGTTTCTGGAGAGACAGTTCTTTTGCTTCAAATTTGCAAGTGATGTGATACAATGTCAGCCATTAAATCATACTATTCAAGTATTTAAAAACAACATAAGCAGAATTTCACTGCTTTATTCAATAAAAAACTCCCTTCTCATGCATTAAAAGATTTGGGATGAAAATTCCAATACTCAAAAGTAATAAATCCCAAATACCATCTGCTTATACCTTTATTTTAAATTTCTTGGGCATAGACACTCTACAATATAAATTGCAATTACATGATTGTATAACTTTCTCCCCAGTTTCTCTGAAGCCTGGAAAATCAGATCACAGCTCCACGCTTTCCTTTCTGCAAACTGTTGTTCTCTAGCTCTGAAGGCAGGTGGATGTGTTGCCAGCTAGATTGATCTGGAGTGTTCATCAGAACAGAATGTTTCGCAAACAGCAATAAATGCCTTTTTACCCATTTCCTGTAAGGTGATATTGTCATCCCTATTTTATAGATCAAATAGCTAGCACCTGGCTTTCTAGTGTGGTTAGGAAGGGATAGCTCTTCTTTTCCAGAAGCACATCTCCCCAGCAATTCACTTGTAATTGTGAATACTTCTGCAAATCAAACCCCAGGCTCCCTGGAGTAAGGCATAAGGAACACTACAAGATGGCATACACAGGCACTGCTAATGGAAGAAGTAGATCTATGTACTCCACACTCTGCTCCTTCTTCCTCCTGGCTGCCTGTGCCTCCCCCTGTGCTGCCCCAACCTTTGTGCTGCACAGATGTTCATGTGACTCTACAGCAAACTAACTCAGAGACCTGCTCCAGCTAGAAACTAACCTAGCAGGAAAAATAACCACTCGTGTTCAGCCAGATCAGTTTCCTGATACAGTTTAGACTGTGGCCTCATAAATGTTTGATACAAGATAGGACAAAATATGGGAACAGATACAGACAGCCGAGAGGGCAGATAGGTAGGATTCCTTTGCTCAATGCCAGTGTCAGCTTGCTCTGGGTAGAAGTGTTTGTTGAACTTCAGAATTAAGGGCACAAACACATCAGTTTTGTGCAAGGATTAGACTTAAAAGGAAAAGACACAACTGCAAGAGAGTGTGGTAGCAGCAGAAAGGACACAATTTCACTTCAGCTGCCCTTTTACCTTGAGACTTTCTTTCTTTTTTGACTGCCTGTTTCCCTTGAGCTTTTCTTCTCTGTGGGACTGTTCTTCACTGATGGGGTTCACACACTGGGTTCAAATGTAATATTTAAATTGGCATCTCTTCATAGCTTTTCTGAGCACTTTGTAGAGAAGGAGGTCCACTTTATTCTGCAAATGAGTGTAATATTTAAGACAAGTGAGCTGGAAGGAGGAAATGTGGTTTGGTTCTTGCCCCAGGGATTGTTTCTATGTTTTTTGAAGAACACATTCTGGATGATATTCATGTAAAGTCCAAACTATCTCAGGACTGACTTCTATGCTCTGGCACCAGAAATCCTTCCTTTCCTTTCTGGGAAACAGCAAAATTTCAGCAGCAGCCATGTAGAACATTCCCACTAAGAACAGCTCACAATAGCATGCTTAGAGCATGTGCCTGGGAAGTGGAACATGTAGCTGGAGATTGATATGGTCCAGAGAGAAAATAACCCAAGTGCTCTGTATTCAAGGAAAGTTTAGTTCAGACAGAAAAGAGCAGCACCCCTTCTGCTGGCAACATCTCAAAATGAAAGAGTGCCCTCTCATTTCTACTTGTAATAAGCATTTGTCTTCAGCAAAGGGTTCTAGGCTGTTAATGTTAAGGAATGGAGGTATCTCCTAATCCTGTCTTGGATGTTAACAGCAGACTCATTTAAAAGGGGAGGAAAACAAAACTCAGTATCCTTAGAAATTTCTAGAAAGTTTGAGCAGCATTGTTAAACAAACTTGAATGATTAATTCTGAAGAAAATATAAAATAAAAAGCCCTCAGATACATTTCATTTTTGTGTTTCCATAATTCAAGGTGACTATTTTTTAAAGCATTTTATACACAAATAGTCTGAAATATGGTTTTCTAGCTCTCACTTTTCTGAGCAAAATACGGAATGACACAGTTATTAACCTTTGGGAAACCTCTCCTATGCACAACAGAATTAAATTCTACAGAAAACTGAATAGCATTAGGAGAAATTCCAAATGGCTTACCGCTCATTTGTATGATGGATAGTTGGTCTAGCCATTGCTTTTTGCAGAGCTGCCAATCACTGAGAGTGCTGGGATATATTCCTAGAACTCTCTTAGAATCACAAATTGCAGTCGCAGGGTTCCATGGCTTAAATTATTATGGAAGAAACAGTTACTTTGCACGAAAAGAGATGATACTGTTACCACGAGAGGATACTATTGTGGTATCAGCAGCTTCCACTTTTCAGAAGAGTAAGTCGCTTCTTCTAATATGACATTCAAAGAGGTATTATTTTGGAAGACTGTTCTGTCTGAAGATTTCAGTACTGATGTTGAAACTCAAACTGAGATCACCATATTTGATAGAGAGGGGAAATGGTTGTATCAGTTTGTTTATTCTGCATTTGGCAACTCTCTGAATACTCAGTTTCATTCTTTCCATAGCAAAGGCTGTTAGTCACTCTGTTGTTTGTCTGAGGATTTCATATAGCAGGAAGAAGAGGGGGGGAAAAATTTTGATTTTTGAGGTCTAAAAACTGACAAAAAGTTTCTGGAGCATGGCTAAAACATGAAATTGTTTTCCACGCTATTTTGAAAGAGCTGAACCACCTATAGTTACTATACCTATTATGAAAGTTTATTTATACTCACAGAGTACATTAATTCAATGAAGCAAGTTATGCTGAGTAGCTATACTTCTGTTTTGGTTATTCAGTTCTTCATGGCTCATCCTAGATCTCTATGGGTCAACAGATTTTTTTTTTAATACATCTCAGGCTTGAATTTTACCATTTCTGCTGGGAATAGTCCTCATCTTGTGTCCACTCTGTTCAAAAGAAAGATTTGGGTGGGAGGGAGAGGTGTGGAAATCATAATTTCCTCTCCTCTGGTATCCATTCCGTAGGGTTTCCATGGAGAGTGTGATTGCTGTAGCCACCACCCTTTTATGTGTAGGTTCTGATTGGCCTTTCTGCTTCCACAGGGCCTCAAAATCTTGTTGTGGGATTTAGAAGGTTACTTAGAAGCACCTGAGAAATTAAGTTCTCATAAGACCACTTTGTGCTATCCAAAGCTCAGTGTTCACCTTCCTCTTCTGTTGCTATGTGCACATCAGGTTTCAGCTGCTTTGAAGTCATCTTCCAGATATTTTGCCAAAGGAGCCTGCACTGAAACAGGAGGATGTTAGAACTGCAACTGCCATTCAACTTACAACTGCAACTGGAATTCAGCTTACGAACAAGTAGGAAACTGAAGTAGTCTTTAAAGGACGAGTGCAGGGATCTGTAAAGGAAAAGTGCCAGGTATATAATACACAGTTATTTTTTCCTTTTATTTTTGCAGTTTATATTTCATATTAAATACATGAAAGAATGAGAGTTGCAGTCTTGTCTTGGGCCATAGAATTTCTTTACCATGACTCTTCTACATGTTGTAAAGTTACAAATACATATTGCAAGCTTTTTATAACTAGTTATGTTGTAATAGTACCTGTATCAACCTATACCCAGTATAATTGCAGAAACTAAGGAGTTATTTAAAGTAAATCCATGAGGATGTGAATATGATGCATTCCTTTTCAGTAATATCAGTGCACCAATATAGATTTATTTTTGCTGCTAAGGTAGAAAATAGAAGGGTCTGGCCTAGCCCAGAGTTACTCTGGTAAGTCTTGAAAGCTTTGAATGTATCCTGTGGCCTGAAAACAACATTCTGTGGGAAGATTCTCTTGCTACTTGATAAATATTTTCTTCTCAAGGGTCGAATATGCAGTCTTGCATATATGTCCTTCTTCAAGTTTCACAGCATTTTCACAAGCAGAATCAATAAGATAATTTTTTTATTGTAAATTGTTGCTTCAGAGCACAGAAATCTGGTTCATTCAGTGCTTAATGGTTTTTAAATTAGCCTTTATAATCACACAAAAATTATTTACAGGAACAAGCCCAAGTGTATTTGCATAAACTTTAGATAGATGTGGCTATAGACATGGTTGAGCATGAATGCCAAGCTGAGGCTTTGAGAGCCTGAGGTACTGTCAGGGTTTTAAGACTATCAAATCCCAGTGGTATTAGAATCACCAGGAAAAAAAAAATACATGGGAGCTTGTAAAATGGGACCTTGGGCAATTATTCAGGGGAGGGAGATAAGAAAAAAAGTGACCTGGAGACCCTGTTTTAAGAAAAAAATCTTCTGCAGTTTCCAAGGGACTGATGAACCATATCTCAGAATGCCAGCCAAAATGTGCATTTCATTCTGGTGAAAGCAGGGAAAAAATGTATTTCAGTGTTATCAATTATCAAAACTGAAAAACAATGGATTTTAAGAGTCAAAAGTTTTTTAAACTGAATAAAAGGTAATCTTCAATTTTCATTCAAGAAAAGATAAAAGCCCTACATAATACTGTACAAAACCTGTTCAGAAATTAATGGGACTATTTTACATGTATGTGTATGTTTCCCTCAATTAAAACCTGGAGAAAGAGTTCATGACATTCTTATCAGTTCTGATCTAGAGCAGCTGATACGCTTGTACTTCAGGCTGTTGTCATAACTGTAGAATCCCGTCCCACTTTCTGGTGAATAAATCCTTATGTTTCTTTTTCAGTTTTCTAAAAGTCTTCCTGAGATTAAAATCTAAGTCAGTCTGTCTGTCTTAATGAGGCATCCTAGAGACATCACTGCACACACACAGACACACACAGTCTCCAGACTTTACATTTCTCCTCACTCTGAATGGTCTGAAAACCTAATATTTTCAGCACTGAAAGGTATTTTTGGTTTCAGCAAGTTTCTTCTTTTACAAACTTCAGGCTTTTGTATTAAAAAAACCCCTAGGAGCTCATATGCCATTTAGCAGAGTAATATATATTCCTTCAGTTCAGTGTTCCCTAAGTCACCTAATGACACAGATGGGTCTGCTGATCTATTTATGAGGCACATGGATTTCAGGACTTCCTGTCTTGACAGAGTCTTTGCAAGTTTTATGATTTCTGCTTTTTTTTCCCCCCACAGTTTCAATTTTGCGTGTTTTATTTGCATACTAAGAATACACACAGAGCTTCCATTCTTGCCCCGGTAGGCAGATATTTCTGTCAAATTTGCAGTGATTGTTTTCTATGATACTGCCTGGTGGAGTTAATTTCTTTTCTCTGGAAGAAACCCCAAAACACAACCTAGTTGAATTACTATGACTCATTAATCTGAGACATCTGTTGATAACCCCTCAAGTCACTCTATTTCAACACTGAAACAATTCATAACCCTCTCACGAAACATACAGGGAACATTAATGAATCAGTACCTTTTTTGTTCTGGCCTCCTGTGATCTCTAGGCTTAATAGAAACATGAGTGTACTGTAAAAATAGGCAAGCATTAGTTGTCTAGACATCCTAGATGTGGCCGTCCTCTCTGGTAGTTGCCCTCGGGTAGTCATTAGAAAATCTATATCCAAGCAGACTCAAGTTCCTTGTAAGTGGTGTTGTTGGCAATACCCTCCAAATTAATGGCAATAGGTGTAAATGCAGCAGTGCATTTTTCCTAGCTGGTATTTCTTGCCTAAACACTCAAATGGCCTTTACTGAGATTGGACTTTCAGAATCACAGGAGATGAGTTTTGTATACAAATACTTTTTGTTGCTTTTTCTAATTTGCTTTCCATTCTTTATTTCATGTCAAAAATCACCTCTTCATTATAATTTATTGACAAATAGCATAAAACATCATTATTTTTCTACTGTATCACTGCTTGAAAATTTCCTTATATGAGTAATTTTAAGCTTCGATGAAACAAGTGCAACAATTATGTAAGGAACAAATAACACTACACATTTTTGCAAGCAACCAAATAGTTTATGATTGTACAGGATCATTACAACTGAAAATGTACAGGCAGTAATCTTGCAGGTTTTTCCTGCTGTAAATCCTCCAGCATTTTTTTTCATCTATCTTTATTACTTCTAAGAAAAGGGGAGGCAAAAGCTGTTCAGTGAAATCCATCACCAACATAAAATTAGACTGATGGGGGTTTTGATATTTATGCTGGTTTAATCGAAATCAGATTCCTGCTCTAACATCAAAGAAACACATTTGGTTAGAAGTAAGATATGATGGAAAATTCTTTTCTGTCTGCTTTTCAATAGGTCCCTGATGCCCTTCTAAAACTGTAAACATGCAATTAATGCAAGCACATAGAGTAAAATATTCCTGATGTTATTTTCCAGATGAGAGCTTAAGCCCTGTACTGCTGTGTTCTGTGTGGATATTAAACTTCCCATAACACTTCTGACTGTCTTCAGTATTTTCTCTAATGTCTTTGGCTCAAATTTCCTCTCTCTTATGTTGCCTAATATTAGTTTCATATCAATGTATCCCCTTCATTTTGCAAGTGGCTGTATTGATCTAGGCCCTTTTTGTGTCAATATGCACATACTGTCACAGCTTAATGCACATCACAACTCAGATCAGTGAGAGTCACTACTGATCTGAGCCCTGGCAGGAACAGGATCAGGTTTGCACAGTGCTTTATGGGTCTTGGCACACCTTTACTATTTATAGAGTAATTTCTTATTGGCAGTAGAAGGATTTCTAGGTGACATGGTAAAGCTGTATGACACAAGTAACCTTGCTGATGAACCTACCCAGAAATCAATCTTGACACCTTCAGAGTATTTCATGTGAGCTGCACGCAAGCCTATATGGTTTAGTGTTTGCCGATCACTCCAGCATCAAAGTCTGGGGCCAGGTGAGAATAAGACACTCTCCATCTGCTATTCTTTATGGCTATCATTATCTTTTATGGCTGGTGGTTTGAAAAATCTTATTTTTAAAAATCATATATTGTCATTAACTATACTTTTATGGATTGGCCTGGTGGACTGTAGATAGCATTCTGCACAGCTACCTCAAAATTCAGTTTTGGTTATTTGATTTTAGGAATCATACCTGAAGAGCAACTACTCTGTAGCTATCTCTGTTGGCTGATCAAATACAGGTTCTCATGACAGGATATCCCCTCCCATCTCTTTTCCCAGAGAACAGACACAGGCTTAACTTTAGGCATGAGTAGTCCCACAAAATTTAGTATTTGTCCTACAGTTCACATGCTTAGGGTTCAAGTCACTGTGTGCGCCTGAAATGGAAAGGCTTAAGGATTGCTGAGAGGCAAGTGAAGGAGCAACAATTCATATAATCCTGTAAGGGCAGACAAACAGAAAGCAGACTAAAAAAGCGTACAAATAAGGTAAACCGAGCTGTGTATACTAAACCAAGGAATGCCTACTGTGGGTGATCTTCAGAGGTCTAAGAGCACTACTGGCAGGAATCAGCCTCCTTTCCAATGGAAACTGCTGCAACTATTGCCATCACAGCATCCTTTTTGCTAGCTGGCCTGGTTGATTGTTTTATCTCCTCTACAGATCCTCTCAATGCTGCTTCAGCAATCAGCTAGCTGCAGGCACTTACCGTGAAGGGCCATGTTAAATCACTCATCTTCCCTGATGAGCCTGGCTTGCCACCACTCTGAAACNTCTGCCCCCCCCACATCCTTCTTTTTTTTTTTTTTTTTTTGCATGGCAACCCCAAGTACTGCTGGTGTGTCACTAGATGAGCCAATATTTGCTCATTTTGTTTAATATTATTTCCATTATCATACTCCTAAAAGCACAGCTATAGCCAAGAGGATCTTACATTTAGATTCCTGATTGTCACTTACAAAAAAATGCCTTTGTGTCTCTAACAGCCTGAAAAGTGGGAATAAGTGACATTCTGAGAGTGCCATAAAAGGGGCAGTTCAGTGTTTACAAGGAGTCACATGCATAATGTGCATCTGATATCATGTCTTAGACCAGTATGGGAAAGCAGGAAAGGGAGCACTGAGATTTGAAAATTGTGTAAGACCTAATAGAACATAAAACACCTTTGAAGGAAGAGCAAGACTAGCAGGTGATTGGTTATCACAGTAAGAGGTGTCAACAAGTGAATATCAAAGTAGTAAACCTGAATAAACAGGAAATTGGAACTATATATTAAAACCTAGTGACAGTAAAATTTACTCAGTGATTATTCATTTGGCATCTTTGGCATCTACTATGCCACAAACAAACAATATTTTTGTGATGTTAAGTTGGATTAAGAGAAATCCTGTTCATCCTAAAGAAAGCCTCTTGTGGGCATCACAATCCTGAAGAGTGGTGCAATTGGCCACAGGGGATTGCTATAAACTGTTGGAACAGGCCCCTGTGTAATATATTAGCAGAGGCTTTAAATATATCACAGCAGATTATCAAGAGCAGACGCTTTAAATATATCACAGCAGATTCTCAAGAGCAGACAGCATTCCATTCCCTCTGCTGTTTAATTGTCACAACTACTGGGACTGAAAAGCCTTCATTAGATATTTATGTGGGGCATCTTTAAAATTTTCTGCTGTGTCATGTATTTTACCAACAAATGAAGTACTCAAGTACCTCTTTGCAATGTGCTACATGTTACAAACCTCAGCCACAAGTATGAAGCGATGTGGCTGTCAGCTAGCTAGGAGCCCACTATCACATGAAGATAAAAAACTAGCATCTGAGCTCCACACTCTTCTATGAAGATCTGCTTATCTGTGTTTTCCACCATCTCCACACCTGGTCGTGCTGTAGGCTACTTCACAGTGTACTCTATTTCATCATATTACAAGAACCGCAATAGAAATAGGAAACTGAAGCTCTTTGTCCAAAACCAGTCTTGCTCTCACTGCAGCGTACAGGAAGGAGGCAGCAATGAATATTGCCAGTCATTCAGTTTATTCCACAACACATCTGAAATGCACTCCTGCATCAGTACCATCAAGGGAATTACTGTTGCAAAATCAGCTTGCACCAATTATTTCTGAAAACCTGCTCAATTCCCTTGAAAGCTCTGCAGCTCAGTTCTACCTATCTTGCCACTGAGTATTTCTTTTACAGCAGACAGGCAGCCCCATTGATTTTGGTAGGACATCTCCTGGGATCAAATCCTCCCCAGTTTAAATAAAAACAGCAGACACTGTCTTTAAACATCTGCTGGCTGCTGGAATAGTTCTCTGATTACAAGCAAGCAATGCCAATGAATGTAAAATTACTTATCAGACAAAAAAAAAAGAGGCAAATATTTGAAGAGAGTTACACTAGGATTGGGGGAAGGCATTTTGGAGAGATCACAAAGACAACATTGTCAAAAATTGATTTGCCTTATTCAAAGCACTAAGATATGTGATTGTGAGAAATTGCAGGATTTCAATTCCCCTATTCAGTTTAGAGTTTCTTTAGATTCTAATTACCACAGCTTAGAAGAAAGCAATTGACAGAGAAAAAGTGACCTTTTATGGAATCTTGGCACTTTAAATCCAGAAAGGTTTGAGAGTGTTATTTTAAGAGTTTATTCTATAAAATAACGTTATTAGCATTTTATATTAAATAATTAGACCAAAGTTCCCTTAACCGTGTCAGTGGATGTCACCACTGAATTATCTCTGACCTACAGGGCCATTTGTGATCTTGGAAAATTGTGTGCTTCCAGCTGGAGAGAAGAAATATTACATTATTATTACAAGACGGCAACATGTCCTTGGACTTTGTGCTGAAGGTTTTGAAATGCATGATTCAACTAATCTTGTCACTTCATCAGCATGCTGGAGATGTTGAACCCCTCACAAAGCTCCACCACTGCCAGCTTACCAGGAGCAGCTTGGATGTAACCCAGCAATGCTGCAGGCTGGGGCTACCTGTTCTGTGCTGTAGCTGGTTCCTGTGCTGTAGCTGGTTCCTGTGCCTCTGTGGACTGCTCTGTGTGTCTCCCGGGGAGTGGAAATGGCAATGATGGATCACTCAGCTGGTTGTTTCCCATATAATGTAAGGAAATCTTACAAAAAGCAACATGGAAACCCAACCGATTAGGCTAACAGCAGGGCAAATGCTTTTCCCACAGAACAACCAAGAAAAGGAGCAAAGGAATTTAAAAGACATTGCAGGTTATCAAGCCCAACCATTACCTAACACTGCCAAGTCATCACTATGTCCCTAAATGCCACATCTACATGTCTTTTAAATAACCCTAGGCAAAGACAAGTTGATTCCCCACTGTAGAGCTGGCTGTGTGTGGCTGGCAGTCCACCTCTTCAGCATCTGCTTGGGAGGGGCAGGAAAATGAGAACAGTGACAAGAATTGGCTGTATCAGCTCTCCCCTACATTCTGAGAGTGCTATCAGTGGTCTTGCAGATGGTTTCTCCTGCCTGTTGTCCCTAAAGGATGGGAATGTCAGGAGGAATCTGACCCGTGGCCTTGCAGCCTTTTCTCTTCAGCGCAGCACTTCATTGCCACATTGAGGTGGTTTTCAACCATAACTCAGCCAGTTTAAAGGTTCCTTCATCGCAGCAAAGCTTCTGTGCCCAACAGATGGCTGTTGGGACCCTGACCTGCAGCTGTCACACAAAAAAGAGCTCCTTGGCCTTCTCATGGCAGGACAGAGATTCCAAAAGGTGTTGAAGCACAGCTTGTTCCCTTTGCATACAGAGGAACTGACTTGTCAACAAGGACTTGCAGACATATGTTAACCTCTGGACAGAAGGCAGTTTTATTGCCATTTGACATGAGACTTTTCCCCCATTGCGTGTTACATGGCTGAATTACTGCCTCTGTTGCTGCATGGTAAATTTTGGTATCTTGTCCAATAAAGAATGGCAGACTGTTCTGGAGACTTCGCCTCTAAACCCCTGAACACTTCAAACACCCCACATATACCCATACCAGCACAGTGACATGGCCTTTCTGGATGCATTTGAAATTCATGTGCAGATTCTATGGCTTGAACTCATCCTAAGTTATAATGTATAACTTAATAGATTAACATGTACTGTTCTGTCTTTCCTTTGATAAAACAATTTTTAAAAAGTTAAAGAATGTCTGATTGAATCAGGCATGAGCTTCCCATGGGATAAAATCATCAGGATTCTGCTAACACTGTGAAGGAAAATGCATCAGTTACCATTGCAATGATTTAATCTTGAAACGTTGGAAAAAGGATCAGCAACACGTATGCCACAGGAATATTAATAGAAAACCCAAAGCTTAGAAATACAAGACTTTTGGTTAAATAAAGAGGAACTTACTTTTTCCTTTCTGTATGATCTTGGAGATTTCTTCTTGACAAGACAGAGTTTTGTCTTTTTTGGATAATAGGAGTTGATGAGGTGTAAGAAGTTAAAA
This sequence comes from Platysteira castanea, assembly GCA_013397175.1. Taxonomy (NCBI): domain Eukaryota; kingdom Metazoa; phylum Chordata; class Aves; order Passeriformes; genus Platysteira; species Platysteira castanea. Next base: position 485,945 of record VYXC01002161.1, on the reverse strand, counting down.
GGAAAATCTCACTGTTTCCATTCATTTAGCAAAGCCCTACATTAGCTGAGAAATCAGCCTGTTACCTCTGCTTCTCTATCATCCATTTGCAGAAGTTCGTTACTTAATTCTCATTCGTATGGCTTCTGTGGAGAATAACAGGCTGATGACATTTCAGTTAATCATAATCTTCCCTGTCTGTGACAACCTGCCAGCAGCCCTTTTGAAAATAAACTTGCAGAATAAAATTTTTTAAAAGAAAGACTTTTCTTACCCTCACAGAGAAGGGAAAACGGACAAAATAAATACATGAGAGTATTTCACAAATGAAAAAGAAGTCTTCTGGATTTATTACCATTTCTCTCTCAACACTTTATATGTTATTTTATTGCCTCACAAATTGTTATTGACATAACTGTACATGTTTTCCTTTATCCCCTTTAGGGATATATAGGACTTCTATATATAGGATCCCTATTGCCTCTTTAACATACTTACTAGCAAGAAGGACACCTTAAGTTTCCATACGCTGATCTGAATATCAGACAGCAATAGAAGTGCAAGTAAAATCGCGTGGATGTGCATGCATAGAGAGAATTCTGCATAGGGTAAGAAAGCAGGAAACATTAAGATTTCAAGCCATTGCTGCTAGCCATCTTATGTGTAACACATTCTAATAAATATGACCATTTTAACCCAATTAACATACCAGTAAAGGAGTGGGAAATGGAAGAGTGAGTTGGAAAGAACATGAGAAGGCTTGGAGGGTTTGTTGTCAGCAATGAGCTCACAGGAGCCAGCACCAGCAGCTGAACTTAGGCCACGGCAGGTGTAAATCTTGGGTGGAGGCCACCAAAGCCCAAAGAAATACTATATGCTGGGGACAAAACCACAAGCAGACATCACTGACTAACAAAGGAAAAGTCAAAGGCGGTCTCATCCACAGTGACAGCTTTTGTGAAAACTCAATCAAAGCTGCACAAGTGTCAGCACCATTTGTTCATGGCAACAAAAGGCAGGATGTTGAACTACGTGGAAATAGCCTATCTTGTAAACAACTGCAATGCCATTAAGAAGAAGAAATTCAAGTTTCTGTCAGCTATGGCGTACTGCCAGCTTGAAGTCAGGAAGAATATACCTGGGTAGGCAAAATGAACAGCTCTTTCATTAGCATGGTGATTTAAACTATGATGTCTGAGCAAAAAGTGCTTTGCTTCTTCCTGAAGACCAATCTGCAGTTGATCTTCTTTCCCTTAGAAGTAATAAAAAAGTCAAAACCAATTGCTTTACAAACACTTAGGCAGTATTAGCATTGAAATGTATTTCTTTCAGAAAAATTTGATTTCAGATCCTTCTGCAGTGGGTACAAAACTCACACCCACCTCACACCCCCAAGGTCTATCCGATGTCTTCACACAATGTACAGCATAATCACTCTGTACTTCCACTGCAGAAGGTGGCCAACCGCGTGACTGGTAACCATAGCAGCTGCAAGAGCCCAAAAAAATTTCCAGTGCTGAATGTATGCACAAGTCTGTTGCTTTAGCATCACTTTATTTGCCATGAACAGCATCAATGGGTATGCCTCAAAATGCCCTGGTGTTTGATGAGGAAAGAGATTTTGTTCATCACCACATGGAAAACAGCATGTCTCACACAGAAGAATGTTTTCTGTCAGTCTCTTGACTTTTGTAATGTCTGGAGATATTTGTCTGAAGCTGTAATCTCAGGCATTCAAGCTAGGATTTTTATTTCTTGTATGGGAAAGATTGGTCCTGGAGAGTTTCCATGCTGGAATCACTGGTCTTTTTCCTGTCATGTGCTGAGTGTTGCCTGCCAGGGATGGAGAAGTAATGACAGGCAGTAACATCTTTCCCAGTAACAATTCACAAAACACAGTATCGCAATACCACTAGCTGTTTCAATGCTATTAACTCTTTCAGATGGAATAAGTGAACTTTTCACAGGTGGATCTTCTGGGCAGGGAATTTCTCCCTTTCCTCTCCCTAATGGTTACTTTCCAGCTGATCTGAAGCTTGGGAGAATGTAATTCCTTGGAGAAGGCTGCAGCAGGACGTGGCTCTCCTACTACGCTATCCCACCTCATGGGATCTACCTCCCCAGCACAGCCCTCCTCAAGGGCCTACAGACCCTTGGTGACCTGCTACATGCAGGAGCTCATCTACCTGCTTCTCTCTCCATTACTGGAGGAGGACATTATGGATGTACCAGCACACTAGTGCTGTACAGGCAGAATGGAGGGAGGAAGAGGAGTAAAAGCAAGTGCAAAAGCAAGCCAAGCAGTGAGGAGCTAAGGCAGTTGCTATAGATATTTTGACAGAATACCCTCTTAGTTTTGGTTAAAATTTACTACTGTGGGCATTTAGAAGCCTGTTAGTACTGCGGTGCTGGTATACACATCAACTATCAAAAGCATTCAGCTCCCGACAGTATGTCACACTTGGACATAATCCAAAGCCAGTGACAGTCGAAGACCTGTGAGTTATAAAGCCAATCCCTGCATGCTTATTTATACTAGAAAGCTCACATTTCAGCCCAAAGCCCAAAAGCAAGATATACCTCAACATCCAACAAATTACAGATGACTCATAAAGTCTGAGTTCAAGTCTTCTGGACTTCAGCACAAAGCTACCACCTAAGCAGCTACTTGGCTGCAAGTTTCCTTTTTTCTATATTTCTTTAAAAAGTGGTGCCCCTAAGAATATCAGGAGACTCAGAAAATACAATTCTGTTATTTTCAATATATTTTGTTCGCACATAGGAAACTGTCCTGGGTTACAGGGTATTCTATTACCATCTTCATGAACTGTTGAAACCAGGTGTAGCAATGTTCCCTAACTCCTCCCTCCGGACTATCTCCTGTTAATGGGCCCATCAAGGCCTTGCCTCATGACTCAACATCCCATTGTGAGATGCTCCGCCCAGGGGGAAGGAGCCAAGAATTCCCACCTTGATATAGTCTGGCGTTTGGACTGGCACAAGCAGCCTTACCTACTGGATTCCCAGAGGACAAGAGCTACACAACCACTACTGGACTTCCTGAGGAGAACCAGACCTTTTCTACAAGATCACCATTTTCAACAGAGCCACTTCAAAGAGAACTGCAGCTATCACCTGATCTGACTGCTACCACCACCCTGCCCGGCACAGTGTCAGGTCGTACCCTGACTCTGTCAGCTTAAACCAGTGTTTTCTGTATTATTGCTTTATTATATATATATATTAGTAAAAGAACTGTTATTCCTATTCCCCATATCTTTGCCTGAAAGCCCCTTAATTTCAAAATTATAATAATTCGGAGAGAAAGGGGCTCCATCTTCCATTCCAAGGGAGGCTGCTGCCTTCCTTAGCAGACACCTGTCTTTCAAACCAAAACAGAAACACAGCAAACGTGGATTAGATATCAAAAGATCTAACACAAAATTTAATGCTGCAAATATATCTTGGCAGAAATCTAGAGTGCTCAGGTAACATCTTTACAGGACGGTCTTGTTTTGCTTTCTTATAAAACAGTGGAGACACATAAGAACATTTGGCCAACACAGAGAACAGATGATCTACACAACTCCAGAAATAAAAGCACAAGTTGCTGCAGTTTTGGTCTAAGTGCTATGGCTATTAGTTGCAATAAATATTAATCTTTGCAGATAAGCACAGGAAAACCTTACCAGTTGCAACCTCTCCCTTGATTTGCAGTCTCCTCCACCAACATGAGCCATAACTTGCTCTCAGGAGACCCAGACAGAAGTGTTCAGAAGGTAAGGAGGACATAAACTGCCTCCTTCATTCCTAAAAACCTAAAAAATGAAAGACAGGCTCCCCACAAACCTCCTACCTTGTTAAGCAGGGCAGGGCAGGGAAAAATGAATCAGGAATATCAGGCTGGAAGGCGCTACTTGAAGAACCCAACACACAGGTTTCACAGACACCTCATTATTTAATCCTCTTCCTGGAGTAATCAGCTGAAAAGTGGTTTCACCCATTGCTCACACTGGAGCTCCCTCAGAACCTCATTTGAGAAACTCATTTATACTCTTTGAAGGATCTCTCCTTTAGGCAGAGCACTTGACGTGCCAGAGCGTACCTAGTTTGTTAAAGCTTGGAGTGATGACAACCCACACTGCAAGGGATGAAATTTTCATTGTGTTGTTAACAAATATTTTTCATTATTTCTGTTGCATCATAATTGAACTGTAGACACCAGCATTTTTATATGACTATGAATAACTATACCATGAAGCTGAGTTGAGGGAGATTTAGGTTGGATATCAAGAAAAGGTTCTTCACCCAGAGGGTGGTTGAGCATGGGAACAGGCTCCCCAGAGAAGTTGTCACAGCACTAAATCTGGCAGACTTCAAGAAGCATTTGGATAGTACTCTCAGGCACAGGGTGTGACTCTTGGGGTGTCCTGTGCAGGGCCAGGAGTTGGACTCAATGATCCTTATATGTCCCTTCCAACTCAGGATACTCTATGATTTTATGAAAAGTTTACTTACCTTAACTTACTATATGTTTCTGTGACTCTCTTGTGTAAAAGAGCTTTTATTTCCACAGACTGACAGTCTCTCAGTTTGTTTTTAATTTTGGAAAAAAAAAATTAACTTAGCATACCATCTTTCCTAAGAAATTTAGCCAAACCCAAGTCCCTTATTAAAATTAGATTTCCAGTCGAGAGAATTATAAATATGTCTCTTCTAGCCAGACATTTTCTATTAAGGCATGACTGCCTTTATTTTTCTGTCTTCCACACAGAGCAATAATTATTGGGACAATAAAAAAATAGGTAGTTTAAAGTTTTGCCTTTTATTGAAAAAGTTTATTACTGTGCTGATAGTTCTTCAAAATTAATCTTGTAAAATTTCAGATATTTTAAATATTTGTTGGTGTAAGCAGTATCACTAAGCAGTTTGTGTGTAGTTAGATAAAGCTGATAACAGACATGCTTACATGAGCTCTGATAACATTCCTAAATTAATTTCAAAGAGATTTCATTATGTCTGCAAAATTATATTCAAAAGCAATTACTCTCCTTGCAGCATTCAGTCTACCTTGCTGTTGAATATGATCTTCACATATTAGTATATTACACATTTGGAGTGGAATTGGTGAAGTAATTGCTAGTATAGTGAGAAGTGATCATCATTCATCTTACACTTCAGCCTTGCTTTAAAAAGGTAATCTACATGTTAAAAATTGTGTGAGAGATTCAGATATTTTATAATTTGGTTGGTTATGAATAATGAGTGGGCTTTCTATTTGTAACAGATTAAAACAGCTATAGGAAATTATGGCACCATGCCCTCCTTTAATTTGATGTTGCTGGGAAAGTGTGTGACAGTTGGCTTAGCATCAATTTTTTAACACTCCAAAGATTCAATAGATACAGATGCACTTTTTAGAAAAGCCATAGGAAATGCCTGACTCTTCATGTGCTTGTTGCCATTGCAAGAGAAAGCCTTGGCAGTACAAACTGGAGAAGCACTGCATCCAATAACACTTTCGGAAGGTCTGACCCTCCCTTGGTTGCTGTAATCATTAAGGTGCTCATTTTGTGCATCTTTTCTTCCCATATATGCTCAGCAATAAAATGTAGCAGGCTGTTAAGGATGAAGGGCAATGGAAGCAACTTGTGCTCTTTCATTTGTAATTGGGATAAACCATTTGCAACTGTAACTCACTTGGCCATGCAGTGACGCACACAGATCACACTGTTGAGTTTGACTCAAGCACCAACCCTGAGTAAGACAAGTGGGCTTGAGCCCCTCTCGCCAGAGGAGAGAGCCAGAAACAAAACTGGTATCCTCTGAGCACACAGAAACTGCCTAACTCTGCCATGATTCCTCTTCCGTACAGCTCATCATGAGTAGGGGGTGGAGGTTTCCATTTGATTGGCAGGATTTCAGAGGTTCCTCATTCCTTTAAATACAGCACCACCTGGGAACTAAAGCAAGAGAAAGCTTTACAATGGCTGTAGGAGCCCCATAGTATTTACAAAACATTTAATAAGATTTCAGAGGGTTTGAGTTTTTTAAAATCTGTGAACCCTTAGGGAAAAATTGAGAAATTGGTTTACTTCTGGCTCCAGTTACCATACATGAAGGTTAGGAGGTTGAACTCTGCTCAGCCTTCCTTTCACTCGAAGGATTAGGCTTCAATTACATAAGCAAATAAGCTGCAAATAATTTAATCATTACTCTGTTTCTCTTTGATCTTAATTATTAGCTATTGATTGCATTGCTTTTACAGTCCATCCTCTTCAGTTCTCCAAGTCATATTTTCTTCCTTCTGTGGGTGTGTTCCCCTTCCCCCTCCCTTTCTTCTTATATTCCAGGAAGATTTGCACATTGTTACTATTATATTTATCACATTTGTCCTTGTTGCCATTTCAAAAATAATTTTTGCCATGCAAAAACTCTCTTACAAACTGACCAGATCAAGCTCCAGTCCTTGTTCCCAGACCATTGGTCCTGTTACCCTAATCCCATTCCCATCGCCTAGAGCAGTGAGGAGGGTAGAGCTGTGGTGGTGAAGCAGAGGTTCCTAGAGACTTTCTTAATCTCTCAGCTGTGCAGAGTGGTTTAAAGGCCTTGAGGGCAATACATGCAGCCGCCTTCCTTGGATCTGGTCCAGGAAGGAGCAGTACACAGGATCTCCAGTCCCTGCTGCTGCATGCCAAGGGGAAAACATGATGAGAAGGAAGCTGAATAGCCCCTCCAGAGCCAGGGAAAAGGCTCAGGCACCACCTCTCCAACAGCAGGGTGTTCAGCCCCAGTTGGCCTTGCTGTGAGTGGGCTGTAGAGCGGAAAATTTCAGGCCTCTTCTTCCTGACCTCCCTGCTCACATAAAGAAAGGCAGGATGGAGCCCACACAAGGACCAAACTCTGTTTTCACTGTACAAGGACATAATACTGGCCCGGGTTTCTCAGCAGTCAAATATTTCCCTGGTGGGGTGCCTCCAAAGTTGTTTCCAGCAGCTGGGCTAGACTGCTTCCTGCAGCCACAGAGCTCTGCTCCTCCCCTCGCCCGTCCCTCCTCTCACACAACATGCCAGAGAGTATTTAAACATCCACACAGAACCTCATGTTTGAGATTTCATCCAAAATACACCCTTCTACCACCCACTCAGAGGAAACTCATTTTATTTGTCTAACAAGAACAAAGGGCCAGCGGGTTAACCCTGCCAAGCTTACTGCCAAGAATCCAGACTTTCACCCATTTATAACACCCAAACCCACCTATTCAGCTAATCCTTACACAACACTGATAAACCATCCCATCTCAGAGGCATCACAGGAGCAATTACTTTACTTTACTACTTAATCCAAAAAAAAGGGAAAAAAAAAAAAGAAGGAAAGAAAGAAAAACAGCCAGTGAAGAGAGGCAGAAAAGGCAGAGACCTCTTTTCTTCTTCGCATTCTGGGAAGGTTTATTCCAGCAGGTTCCAGGGATGTATAAAGCAAGATGTGTCAGGTTACTATACTCATGCCCTGTCCATATTAGTAATTATATAGCCAACACATTACAATTAAAGGAATAAAAAATAATAAAGAGATTACTTTCGTACTGTTAAATCAGAAAAAAACAACTTGCAGAGAAGTATGAAAGAAAATGCCAGGCAAGTTAGTTTAAGCTGGACACACAGTTGCACGTGCACTGTAATGCCATGGATATAATTTTTCTGCAGTTGTCAAACCAATATACCTCTGAGATTTAAAGCAGGGTGTCAGGAGCACTGCAGTGGAGGAAGAACTGTGGAGAGCAGGGCATGGGGGGCTGGCAGACCTGCCATCAGCACACTGCCTACAGCCCCAGGGATGCCAGCCATCACTCAATTCACTAAGTCTCCACCTAGGAAGATCAAGTTAAAATACTGCCACTTCACCTATCTTTTTAGACCATGTGCCTACAGGTATGTCCAAACCCTATAAATAATCTCCTGAACTTTTAATAATCTGTGACACTCGCACGCACATCAGTTTATGTGGCTCAGTGCTGAAAGTAGAGGTCTCTAGAGCAATAGTTTCCAAATGCAAAGGGAAAAATACATGCTTCCAGAATGGATGATTTATTGCAGGTTAACAAAAAATGAAAGAATGGAGAAAGAAGTAAGAAAGAAATCTGGACCCAGAATAAACAATGCCTCCATCTTGAATCAGCTCACAGCCCCATTGCTTGGCAGACGGGCAGGCAGGCTTTCCATTTCAAGGCTGCTACATAGAGAGCATACACCATTCCCACGCAAAGATGACTAAGACCCTGACTGTTCAATTTGCCAAGCCCCTCAAATAATCCTAAGTAAATACATTGCTTTCCAGAACCCCTACAAGGTCAAAAATTTTACAAAGCCTCCCTCGGTTGTCCTACTGCTAGCTGATTTCCTTCCAGGAGAAAGCTCATAGCCAGTCCAATAATTTTTTATCCAGCTGAACTTGAAAGGAGTTATTGATAATGATGTGTCCTTGGGACCAGTTCCCCAACTAGTGCATTTTAGTTATGATTTTTCCATGTGTACAGTATTTTAAGTTAATAATGCACAGAAATTTTTTGCAGAAGTAAAGTTGGTTGATAAGAGAAGAATTTGCAAATATGCTGCAACTGACAATCTTTTCCAGCCTTTTTCTTTTGTTTGGATGAACGGATGGGTGACAAATAGTTAGGAAACACAAAAAACTTGAAGGTTTATGTCAGCAGAATGAAGACCATGCTGTTACAGCTGCTCTGCTGCCAGCACTTGCTGTGTCTGCCTGTACTGTGCCTGCACTTCTAATGGCACTCTAGATATATACCCTTCCTTTATTCACTTTGCAGCAAAGTGGCTTTAGATTCACATTTCTCAATTGCACACACAAAAAAAGTGAGAATAGCTCTCACTTCTGCGCTGCTGATTGCTTCCAGCTCCCTGCCCATCTGCTTGGCTTCTGGCCTGACTAGGTTAGAGCACAAACTGTGCCTGCGGGTCCCTTCGTCATCTCCTGGTGCACCACAGATCTAAGATTCTGGTGTAGTAACGAGCCCATTTTGGTCACCAGACATTTGCAAGCATGTAGGGTCATAGAGGAGCCCAGTTCAAAGCTGAGTAGCAGATCCTCATGAAGAAAGTGTTACAGCATCACATTCCCTCCAGGGAATGGATGCTAGCATGGGAGCCTGAATTTAAATGACTGAAAATTCCCTGGTGTTTATGGATGCTTGCAGATGGGATTTTGGCATTGTCTATTAGGGAGACAGGATGCACTTTCTTACAAAGAGGAAAACAACCTTAGAGCCTAATCAGCAGGGGGGAAAGGTAGTCATAAAATTTCTGGTAAATTCATTTTGGTGCTGGAAGAAATACACAAATTGATCTCTCCTGAAGGAACGTATCTGTTAGGATTGCATATCTACTTCTTATGCTCCCTCCCATGGGAGGAAACGCAGTGCTTCTTTTTTCCCCTCATCCTGAGGATATCTTCATTATGTTCAACTAAGAGCTCGGCATTACATGACAATGTTGCTAATGAAAGCCTGCAGGCTCCAAAGGGCTGAGTCTCAAGAGCTCTATGATTAAATACAATAATTTGCAGTTCTGCAGTACCTTCCATCTGAAGATCTCAACTATACAGATTCCTGTGCATTAAGCTCAGTCTCTCACATGTGAGCAATTTCTGATAAATACCAAATACCCTGCTAGCAAGGACACTTTCTCAAGAGGTCAGAGACAGTTTTGAGCACTTCTGACTGGGGTGAAAACTGATCCCAGGAGCCCAGTGTTTTGCAAAGGCTGGGTCTGCAGCAGCATGAGCCCCCAACTCGCCTTCTGGCAGTTTAGAAAAGAAAAGGGTGACCTCCTCTCAACTCTTAAAGGGAAAGCCATACATAATGGATCCCAAACAGATGAATATGCCTCCTGGACGACTCCCAAAGAAATGGATTTAAGGCTTATGTATCCTCAGCATTTCCTGGCTGGCTCTTGGCTGGTTCATCAAAGCCTGAACATAGGAAGCTCCCTTCTATGATTTGTTCAAGTCACATTAGAAAGAAAATTTCATTCTGGCCTTGTGCTGTGTGTAGGATGCTCATGCCCAACACAGGGCTCTACATTTTATGCAGTCCATTTGATGTCATCCTCCATGATTGAATAATTTAAGAAAAGTTACAGAATGGCCTGACAAGGCATGTTTCTTCTCCTTCTTTTGCGTCTTCTGTTCCAACCACAGCTTCTCCACTTTCAGCAAAGGTGAACATTGGCAAAATATTTCCAGACAAGAATGTACACAAGCTGTTAGGTGGGCATGTGGTGTCCAGCAAGGGTCAACCCACTACACCCACTGGTCTGTAGGTCAAGGAAAAGTCCAGAGAAGCAGAATCACAGAATTGAGTGGGGTAGCATTAATTAACAGCATGTTGTTAAGCAATACAATGAATCTATAAAATAGACATCAGTCACAAAGGCTTTTTCTGCATTTCTTTCCAGCACCGTTTGATAAGTGCTAGAGGCAAAATAACAAAATTTCTTTCAGCAAGATGGGAAGAGAAACACACGGTTGAGACAGGGCAGCTGATGAAATCCTGCCGGAGGGGGAGGTCTGTGTCCAGGCAGCTGGAGGGAAATGCATTCACCCAGCCAATGAGAAAGACTATCCAAAGGTCAGGGGGTAGCTAAGCAACAGAAAGGAAAAAACCTTCATCACTTCCAGCTGGAAATAAAGCAAAAAAAATAGATTTCTGGGATTTAATCACAGTATCGTCCAGTGGGTAGGCAGCAAAGCTATGGGAGCAGGCTGTGTCTAGCTTTACTCTATTTGCAGAGTTGCTATGAGACATTAGGCAAATGAACTTTTTTTTTTTGCCTCAGTTTTCCCATTTTAAAATGCCTCTGTGTATAATTGTAACACCTTAACACAGTAGCAGGGCTGGGAGGTCTCCGTTTCTACATCTCTTTAAGAACTTAAGATAAAAGAAGCTGTAGAAGTTCAGACTAACATAGTTATTTTCTGTTTATTTCCAATAGGTAGACACACAGTAGGAACCATTTTGACATGTGTTAGTGTAGGTGGAAATGACTCATTTAGAAATGACTGGAAGCTAACTGCTGTAGACTGGCTGCTGCTACAGTCCTAAATAAATCCCGTAAAACAGATCTTGAAAAATGAAGTAAAGGTGGCTGCTTTGTTACTAATTAACTTAATATTTAATATGTGTACATCTTAATTTATATACATGTGAACATACATATGCTCCCTATATTGTATACATTCTTTCAATTACTTGTATAATGAACAGTTAATGCCAAAGAGAGATCCAGTGTTTATTTCCCCACTGTACTTACCGACACCATAAGATGACCTAGAAAATGCCATATAGAAATTTCCTGAACATTTCCTACCTGCTTTTTAAGAGTCTTATTATATCCAGAAGGGGTTTTAGCATCAGATGTATTTTAACAGCCTGAACAAAAATGTAAGTGACAGAACTAAGGCTCAGACTAAGACCAGAAAAGCTAAGGAATTAAGATTAAAGTTTTATTCCAATTTCATCAGGGATTCTCTGACTTCCCAAGGAAGAGAAGAGAGTCTGTTGGGTCAGGTCACAGCTGGGATGAGCTCCGGTGAATGGCTGTAACAAATAAAGAGCTCATGCCATGCCTCAGGTCATTTCCACTTCCTTACTTCTGCATGGTGCTTGTGCATACATTGTACAAAGTAGTTATCAACTACTTATAGGCTGAATTTGTATCTTTAGATATGCATCTTTCTCCTTAGGCTAGGGGTGTATCTTTACCTTTAGGGTAGAGGCTGGAAAGTGTCTCCATGGACAGGCAACAAAGGGTACACAATAAGCTGTAGTCACTACTTCTTTCCACTGCGATAGGAAAGCGTGCCACCACTTCAAAAAAAGTGGATGTGATCAACTCGCAGTGTTTCCTTCTGGCCTTGACAGGTCTCAACCGGCACAGCACCACAGGAGAGCTACAGCATACAGCATTACGTGGTAAACAAGGAGGTCCTTTTACAGGCTAGCTCAGCTGAGCTCCATCCACATTCGCAGACCTGGAGTGCCCTAGAGACACCCGAGCGGGGTGGCAGGGTGATATCTGCCCACGTGGCCCTCCTGGGATGGGGACACAGGTGTCCGGCGGGGTTGGGGCTCCGCCCGCCCCTTTGGCTGTGGGGGGCGGTGGCAGCCACCGGCAGCCGAGAGAAGCGAGCTGTGCTGTTGCCCACCTCGGGGAACAAACAGAGAGGGCATGCCAGATTTCTGCTCACACATCCCAGGCACACGTCTTCTCTTGCCCGCTCCCCCACGCCGAACTGCGTGCAGATACTAAAGCAACTGCTAAGAGACAGCTAGTCAGAGATCCACTGATTTATGTCACGCCTAACGCTGGCAGAAGCAAACTTGGAGGTGGAGGCAAGGACGTTTCAGTGGCAGCATTTCAACAGCAGATTTTAAAATCAGGCCTTAATGTTTCTGTAAATTCAAACAACCTAATTAGTCAACAGGCTGTGAGAGTTTTCCAGCTAGGAAAGAACTGTAAATGCAAAGCCCTGCTCCAAGGCCTGAGTTAGGCGCCTGGTAAGATAAAAAATCTTTCCTTACAGAGTGTCAGTGGGTTAAAATACTGAGAAGTGCCTGCAGATAAAGCTGCTAAACTCCACTCCAAGCTACCTCCTGCTACAGATCCCAGGCGAGTTCACTGAACAAACCTTCTGCCACTGTCCTTGCCAGAAAGGAAAACTAATTCTGTTAACTGTAAGACTACAGTTATATCTTCTGTTTCACACTCACCCATCTTCATAGTCCTTCATGCCCCCCATTAGAGATTCACTTGCCTTGCAAAGGATCTCAGAGAGACTCCCGAGCTACAGAGCTGGGATTATGTTTGTATTTTGAATTTACCATTAATACTTTTGCAGTTTCAAGTCCCATAGTATGTAGAAGTCACTTATTCAGCATGCATAGAAACACAGGGCATAGAGTAGCATTTCACAGGCACTCAATTTCCAGCCTACATCAACAGAAAGCATTAATTTCTTTAACTCTTTCTTACAGCAAATGTTGCTGTAAGTTTTTGACTCTCAGTCATCTTGAGAGGAAAGGAATGGATGCACACAACATGGGTCGGAGATCCACCCTCAAGGCTGTGTAATCACCCTAGAGGATGTAATCACAAAAACCAGAGCCAGCCTTGGAGTTTGAATGCTCCCTGAACTGAAGAACCACCCCATAGAAAGCCTGTGACTGACTGTTCCACATAACTACATTTCCAAGTATTTTCTGCAGCCAAGAGGTCACTCCCATTTTGGCATGTGAAGCAAACTGACCAATCCAGAGCTGTGTGAGTGGGGGGCAGCTGGGCATATGAGTATGTGACTTGCTGAAAGAAGACATAAGCCCTTGAAAACAGCTTAATATAATCTTGCAGGGGATTGTTCAAACCTTCTAATGAGAAACTCTTATTTTCCCTTGCATCTGGCCCGGAGTGTGCTAATACTAATAATGAAAAAAGGATCCACTTCCTTCATTGATTTGTACTTGTGCTTAGCATCCAAACAGATGAGATTTCAGGCAGCAGCACTGTTTCCCCAGCCTCCATTTGCTGCTTCTTCTTCAGGAAAGTACATGAGGATGATCAGGGAGGAGAAAGTGCTTTTCTCTCCAATGGTGTGTGAGCAATAAAGAGAGGAACAATTTAGAAACAAAACTACCCCATCTGGAAAGCAAAGGTTAGTCCTGAGAAAAGACAAGTGTAGAGAAATTGCTAAACTTCTGCTGAAAATAATGAAAAACACCTGTGATGTAGCTCCCGAAGGAGGCTAATTAAGTGAGAAAGATTGGTTCTTATTGGAACTTACAGACTCTCAGCAAAATTTAAAGCATTATCTCTCACATGACTTATTTGCTTGCTATTTTAGGAAAACATATTTTTCCTTTGTTATACTGATTAGATAACAAGATTGATTGACTTCCTATGTTACTTTGAGTGACTCACATATATCTACACCCTCCTAAATAGGTATGCACTAAATTCTTACACCTTCTGCACATCATTGCCCAAAAACCTCATCCTTGGCATCATCTGTTTGTTCAACCTGCCACAGGAGTAGAGTTGTAAGCTCATGAATGGCCTCTTTTCTTGTACAAATATGAAATATGCAATCATTATAACACTTTTTAAAGATTTATTTTATTTTAGGCCTCTTACTTTAAAGTTCTCCCATCTAAAATGGTGGTATTTGCCTATCTCATAGACTGTTCAAATAATTTTGAGCATATGCAGGGTGCTTTACAAATACAGAAAATTACAGTCTCGGCCCTGGGGAGTGTAACATAGAAAGAATTAAAACACGTAACAGAGGAGAAAAAGGACAACGTGCAAGTACACAGAGCAATAATACCGCTAACACATAACTTACTGGCTTGTTCTGCGTTGTTTGCAACATTTGTTTGGCAATACTGTTTTTCAGTTCACTATACTACTTTATTAGCTCTATTAACTGATGCTTTTCTTGCCTCTGTAACCCATGGCAATATACCTAAAACATATGGTACATGATGAGTGAGATGAGGGACTGGCTGGTGTCACAGTTACAGGTGAATGAACATCAAGGTGCACACATAGATACTGTCCCAATCTGAGACACAGATTTTGTATGTGATGTTAGCTTAAGTCACTCAGACTTTTCAGACTAATGGTCAGGAGTTCATTGTTTTCCAGGTGCCTGAATTAAGGCTTTGAGATTACAGGAGGTAGTGAAGAACTAAAGGTAAAGCAAACTGGAGGTAGAGCATGCAAAGTGCTGTTAGTCACCAAGCTCTGTGGAACATGCAGTTCCACTCTAATATTGGACACTTGAGTGACTTCAGCTTCTGCTCTCCATTCTTCAGCTCTACATTAATGAAATACAGAGCTCTGCATTAATGAAACACAGGTAGTGCCCTGCCATCTCCAAGGGGAAGAAGAAAAAGAGATGAGTTAGTATTTGTGAGGCACACAGTTACTATAGCAATAAGCAGCACAGAAAAACTCATGAGGAAAGTAATTGCCTTCCATGCTGATAGTATGCAGTCAGTAAGGCATGGAGACACACTCTGAACAATGAAGGCAAAAGTACTGAGCAGCTGCTCCTTAAATGAGCATCATCCATCTTGTGCATTGGGTGCAGCAAGGCCCTGTGGAGTCCTGTGTAACCATAGAATTAACAGTGGCCCTTTAACACACACAGGCATTCTTAACCCTGCTATTTCCAACCACTGAAGGCCTGACTTTGAAATCTTCCTGGTGAAGACAGAGAAATTGCAGTACATAGTTATTCAGATTATAAAAGTAGAAATTCCAAGTTGTAGCATCAGGCTGTTACGCATCATCTGTGACACTTAGGTACCCCTACACAGACATCTGTTACTCAGACCAAGGAAATAACTGACTGTGATGATAATCCCTCACCCTTGTGATGTGGAGCAATGGAAAGGTACAGAAATTTTTACTTTCTCGGGGAAGGTGACTGCTAACAGAAAGAGATTGTCTACCCATTTTTTCCCCTCTGTCCCTTCTTTCTAAATTGTCTGTATGCTTCCTTCTCTCCCTCTCCTTGCCCAAGTTTCTCTCTGAATTTAAATGTGTTCCTGTTTTCAGCTTCACCCATGTTTTGGCTAATGCCCAGTTACCCATCTAGGGAAGCTTGTACAATTTTGTTAGTCATCCCAGGTCTCAGCTGCCTCTCCTAAACCACAGGAACACTGCCTCTTGACTTCTTGCAAGCTCTGTCTTCTTTGCTCCTAATACTTACTCTTTGCCAAGTCAGCTGCAGATTCCCTTCCCCATCTCCTCTGATTCAGTTTTCATGATAACCCATTTGTTTCTATTTTCAGAAGATGAAGATTCTCCTAAGAAGTCAATTGTAGCAATCCTGGCTAACAAAAATACTTGGTAATGTGAGGTGAATTAAAAGTCACAGGTACTGGCAGCACTGCAGACTTTGACAAACATACGTTTACATGCTAAAAATACACAAATAAATACTGAGATCAACTCCTGTTACAGAGTATTGTTGTAAGTGCTCCATTATGGCAGTTTTCTGTGATTTTTTGGTAGGATGCTTTGCATGTTCTGAGTGTGAGGAAAATTGCTTCAGGCACACAGGTAATTAGCTCTACATGGCTTTTCTTAAAGACAGTTTCAAGGAAAAAAAGACGACCACTTTACTAGAAACTGCAAACTACATTGCTACATTTGGGTTTACAGTGTTTCCTAACACTCCCTGCCTTGTCTCCTAAGAGCAGGCTAGCAGTGATGTGAAAGGGGGAAGTGTCCTTGTGACCCAATCCTTCCTTCCACCTTCAGGACAAAACCGTAAGAAGGTGAGGGTGCCAGAAAAGGCCACTGTCTTACTGCCACTAAAGGATGCTTAGCAAAGGGCAAGCACAAGGTTATTCTTCCCAGAATACTCTCTAGCAAGCTGCAGCTTAAGGACTCCTTCAACTTTGCTGTATTCACATCCATAAAACCACCCTTGACAGACGTTTCTGCCACAAATATAGCCAAGAAATTTGGTTATGGTTTGTTTTTTTTTTTTAATATATTATCTTTCTTTTTTTTTTTTTTTATCTGGATATTCTTTTAGCATCCAGGGCATACAGAACTCACAGCCATAGACTAATGTGCTATGGCAGAAAGCACTGCTCTGTGTACTTTTTGAACATGCCAACTTGCTGGGCTTGATGCATCAGTGTGCATGTTAAATGAATACAAAACTGTAAACACTCCAAGAACATAAGGGGAAGAGGGATACAGGGACTGTGAACTGACCTGAAGAACAATGAGAACGCCCACCATAATGACTGAGAGAAATGTAACGGAGTAAAAAAGTGCTTTTGAGTATAGAAACAATTTTCTGTGAATGCTTCCAGCTTTATTTTATCCAGCACATTTAATCTGATGCCCTAGTTGGGGTGTTGGAGGAGCAACCTCCAGAGTTTCATGTAACTGTTCTGGCTGCCAAATTAATTTTTGCAGTTTACAGCTAACAATCCGTCATACACTACCCAGTGTTTAACTTACTTTGTTTAGATCATTTGGATAATTAAAGTACCACAAATTCCATGGTGTCAGCGGGTCTCAAACAGACCTCCTGCTGGCTCTGCAATCTCTTTCAGAGATCAAAAATTAAAACAATGAATAATACTAGAAGAAGGAGTCCAAGTAACTCATATTTTATGTTTCATGCTTTCCTAATGACAAGGTCATATAGTCAGCAGTGTGATCAATGCAAATACAATATGCCTTTGGAAAAAGGCCAAAGTCTGCCTGTGGAAAGGGCAGTCAAGGGAACTCTTTTGTAATAATACACTTCATGGGTAGATAGCAGAGATCCCAAAGCTCTTTACCAAAAGGAACAAAAGACCTCAAGTTGCCAAGTTAAAAAACAAGTCTATGGCAAGTCCCACATGGGCACGATGTCCTATCCTTTGAACACACATCTCTCTCTCATGCATACTACACTTGTGTCAGCATCATTTTCTATGGCTCAGAAAGCCTATCCTCAGCAAATATCTGGAGCTAACAACTGTTCTGCATTTAGTTGACATGCACATGACTGTGCTACGCCCCACCAATCACTGCTATCTCTCCTAAGACTCAGGCAAAAAAAATAAATCCACAGATGTTAAATTGTTTCAGCTTGTCTAACCATTTAAAGTAATTAATTCTGCAGACTATTTCTGACTATGTCTACAAAAACAACATAATTTCTTCCTATTGCTTGTTCTTTGCTTATTGTATATATTGTATCTTTCCAAATCATTGCCAGGGCACAAATTCTGTGGCACACAACACTCTGAGCAAGCAAACTCCCTGAATTACTTAGTCCCCTCTGTGGCTTTTCATGATTATGAGTAAGAGGCTTCTTTTTGTTTATCCATGTGAAGAAGATTTTGAAAGCAGGTAAGATTCACTTTTTCAAAACATAAATAGAGCTCTGAAAAGCCTCTGAAAGCAAACTAGGAGTTTCTGATCATTTATAAGACTGAGCAAAGGGACATCAGAATAGATTGGGGGTTTTATGATTCTTGGATCAGTATTCATAGGAACACACCAGCTCAGTACTTGGCTCTTTTTTTCTGTCCTTATGGCACACAGGACCCACAAAGAACATGAGGAAGCCAGAGCACTGCCCCCACACTCAAGCAGGACAGAGCTCCAATTTAATATGCTCTGGTGACCTTAAAATAAGGATTCAATATAAAAAGGTGGTAGAGTTTGTGAGTAAATATAACTGCCCATGTAGACAATATTTGTAATCACATCTGCACAGTCCTGGCTCTATTGCTGTCCACAGGCCACTAGAGTGCAATTATACATTCGCATGCTACAGCAATCGATAGGCTCTCTCCCTAAGGATAGGCTCCAAAGTCCAACATTTTCACAGCTTTGTTGACCCCAGGGCCAACCAGCTGTGTTCCTGTGCAGCCCAGGCTCCCAGGGGCTCCGGGGTGAGCTGATCCCAGCTCCCAGCCCCAGCTGTTACCACTGCCCTCACTACAGGGAGCTGGTAGCAAGCAGATGGGGCAGCATCTCTCCCAAATCTCCAACCATCCAGGGCTTTTGGGAAGGACTTAGCTTCTCATGTTTGCTCACTCCCCTGCAAAATCAGGCATTAAGATGCCTGGACCACTTTCTCATCACAATTGCTAGCTGTGGGAATGTTACTCACCAGTTGTTCACCTCCTCTCAGGACTTCAGTGTTAGAGGTTGTCACAAAAAAGAAGGATTATGTGCTCTTTGCAGTGCCTCACTAGTGCTCCCAGGAGACACTATGCTCTGCTCTTTGCAGTTACTAAGTGATGAAACGGTTATGGGCATCTACAAACAACTGCTAATGCTGTTATAGACTTTGGAAATGAAGCTGAGGAACAACGAGTAGTGTTTGGGTTTGCACTATCACTTTACGGTGAGTTCTGAAATCACATGGGTTTAGTTGGATTGAATTTAAAATCTGCATTCTTTGCCCTCAGAGTCATGAGGACTGACTACATAATGTGAATTCTGAAAACTCATACTCAGAAATTAAATGCAGATGATTCCCCTCCCTTTTTAAAGTATCCCCTTACTTTTTAAAAAAAATTTTTTTTAATGTTTGTATTTGCCTCTGCTGAAACTTATGTTCACTGGACTATTCCCCTAAATGTCAGAAGGCTAAACTGTCCACCTAGTAAGCTGGAAATGAATGCAAAGGCCACAACTACTGGCAGAAAGGTAAATCATCGTGACACTAGTAGTTTGTGGTCAGGTTGCAGTGCTCAAGTTGAATAGCAAAAGAGAGAATGCAAAAAGGCTCTTCCTGTTGCCCTGGAATTTTGTAAGCCTTCTGTTTTAACCTTGGAGTCAGATTCTTTTCACACAGTTTTATGTAAATAATAGCCGATGTTTACTTAACGGTATTTTCTGTTTTTCATTCCTTTTGTGATATGACAACTTTGATGAGCACCTTTCTTCTCCAGTGGGATGGAGAAGGAAGTGACATGCTCTCCAATCCCTTGTGGAGTTGGGACGTGTATAAGAATGAGATAATGTCAATAAATCGATGTCATTTCCTCCTTTCTGCTGAACCTGGCAGGTGTAAGAGCGTCTTTATTGCGTCTCCGCGGACACACTCTTCCTTTGATAAATGCTGGGTTAAAAGTCTCCGAACTAATGAAAAAGTGGTTTTAAATATGAAAAGCTGAGGTTTGAGTTCAATTTCTGTTTGATTCTCTTCACCATTTTTTCTGGAAAGCTAATTTCCAGTCTTTAACTCCAACATTACTGGTTGCATTTTCTTGCATTATATGCTCTTTCATATGATTTCTTTTTCATACAGCTGTCTTCTTTCAGCTGTCTGCAAGCTTCAAAGCTGTTGAACTTGGTTCTCCCGTCCCCATGCACAGTGCCAGGCTCATATGCTTCTCATAAAGCGATACTGGGAGCTTGCAGCGCTCACTTCGGGCAGTTATAGAAAAAAGACAGGATGAGATGGACCAGATTGGTCTAAAATGTATTTACACATGTTTATGAGTATCTATGGGAATCCCTTTGACCAGCCAACCATCAAGGGGCAAAACAGCACCAAGAGAGAGCTCTGTGTATGGAAATATGACATAGTCTTTGAGCACAAAGGTTAAATAGACAGTGCTGATCCTTCCTGACCAATAGAAAGATAAAGAGCTCAACAAAAAATATCTTTGCTCTAATAGGTGTATCCTTTCCTCTATCAGAAATTGGGCTTTTTCAGGAAAGGGAACTAGGAGAAGCTTTGAGACACACGTAACTCTGCAGAGTTAAAACAACAAACAAAAAGACCTGTTTTCCTTGCATAGCATGGAAGTCACCTTCCAAAGCCAGAGAGGTTTCATGATGCTATTGCACAGTCTCACTGTAAATGATTAATGTATGCAATATCATGTCCACCAGTCTCTAGCAGATTGCCATGCAGAGCCCAATGCAGTAGGAACTCCATCCATCCATCATGTAGTGAAAGGCCATTTGAAAACCTGTAAATTCCATACCTGCAGTAGCAAGACATGCACTATACACACCTTACACAGGAATGTAAAGCCTGGACTGTAATAAGTCCATATATATGTGTTGCTTAACCCCAGTCGGGAACTAAACCCTACACAGCCACTTGATCACTCCCTTCTGATGGCACAGGGGAGAGAATCAGCAGGGTGCAAATGAGAAAACGGATGGGTTGAAATAAAGACAGTTTAATAGGGACAGCAAAAGCTGCGGGCGTAAGCAAAGGAAAAGAAGGAATTGTTTAACCACTTCCCATGGCAGGCAGGTGTTCAGCCATCCCCAGGAAAGCAGGGCTCCATTATGTGTAATGGTTTCTTGGGAAGACAAATGCCTCACTTCGAACATACCCCCTGCCTCCTTCTTCTCACAGCTTTCCATGCTGCGCATGGTGCCATATCCTGTGGGATATGCCTGTGGTCAGTTGGGCTCAGCTCTCCTAGCTGTGTCCGCTCAAAACTTCTTGTGTTCCTGAAGCCACTCACTGGCAGGGTGATACAAGAAGCAGAAAAGGACTTGGCTTTGTGTGAGCACTGCTCAGCAGTGACCAAAACATCCCTGTATTACCAACATTGTTTCCAGGACAAATCCAAAACATGGACCCATACTAGCTACTGTGAAGAAAATTAACTCTACCCCAGCCAAAAGTAGCATAACATGTAAGGAGTTTGCAAAGTGAGGAGTGCTGAGATTAGCTCCACAGCAAGGCCTTATAAGTTATGTGGAGGAGTGAGGAGCATTCTCTCACCTTGAGCCAGCCCTGCTGACCACGACTGAGAGAGACACAGGCAAGCAGGGAGACCACAGCACCCTCGCAGCCAAACATCCTCCTCCGTGTGACCTCCACAGCACCAACAGTATCTCATGCTGATGGTACAGGAAGTTTAATAAGCAATGTGGTGGAAATTCAATACTGAATTGGCACTGTGAGCGACTCCACCAGCTTCTTGTAGCAGTTCACTGAGTTTCTGTCCTTGCAAGCCTTCCCCCCTGTGTGCCTGTGTGGAACAGATCAGTTTCTCCTGTGAGTTTCACAGGAAGCTGGGTGTGGAAAACTCTTTGCTGGGTATACAGAACATCAAGTTATCGCTACTAGGCCAAAGCATTCTTTTTTCTTTTTGGTGGAAAAATCCATTGGAGAAGGCCAGGAAAAGTGTGTGGTTTCTGCAATAGCTTTGTGTCTCACAGTTTTGAACCATTCTCCCTCTCTTCTGAGGCTCACAAGCCAGGTTTTCAGTGGAGTGAGATTGCCACGAGTTCTGCTTCTGGCCACTGCCTTTTTGGAGAATCATTTAAAGAGGAAAAATAAGGTGGTATTAATTCGAAGCAGATTCCCAGCTGGTGTCCACAAACAGGAGCCTATAGTTAGGTCCTCAGTCACCACAGCTCGCTCTTTCACTGGATGCCTTATGCTGCCTAGTGGGGGTAGGAAAAGGAAGGAGAGCTGCAGGAAGGTGGCTGAAGTCCAAGTCTCAGAGATTTAAAAATTCCTCATTTCAAATTGTGCCTAACAATTTTGCATCAATTCAGAGTTTAGACCCTTCCTGTTGCGTGCTATTTTTCCACAATGCTGGAAAAAATGGGTGACTACAGAAGTGTCAGGCAGGTTTTCAATTTTGTGGGATTTTTTTCCCCTTTACCTCATTTGAAAAACAGCAGTCACCAGAATAAATGGCTAATTCAGTCTTCAGAAATATCCATATATCCCCTGACAGGTTTTTCAGGGAATTCTGTGCTGTTTGGATAGGCAAACAGCTGCAGTTTTGTACTATTAGTCCTGACATATACGTAGCAATACAGACACCCACCATGTACCATGAAATGCTTCTGTCTCATCACAAAGGACTGAGATCAAGGCCAAAAGGTACCGTTTTGCTGCTATCTAATATCCTGATCCACAGCAGCTGAGTGGAGCTTAGGTACCCACATCTCAGGAAGGATGTAGCAGAGTTAGAGAGGGGCAACTAGAACAGCTGAGAGGATGGAGAAGCTGCCTTAAAGAGACTAAAAATACTTATATTCCTCTCTTTGGAGAGAAAATCAAGGTTGAATGTGTTCAAGGTCTATAAAACTGTGTAGACAGCTTCTCTTAGTGACCTGTTTCAGTGTCTCACCACCCTCACAGTAAAGAATTTCTTCCTAATGTCTAATCTAAATCTATACTCTTCCAGTTTAAAGCCATTTCCCCTTGTCCTATAACAGGCCCTTGTAAAAAGTCTGTCTCCAACTCTCTTGTAGGCCAATTTAGCTACTGGAAGGTGCTATAAGGTCTTCCCAGAGCCTCTTCTCCAGGATGAGCAACCCCAGCTCTCAACCCCAGCTCCTCACAGCAGAGGTGCTCCAGTTCCATGGCCCTCCTCTGGACCTGCTCCAACAGGCCCATGTCCTTCTCATGTTAGGGCCCCCAGAGTTGGATCCACTACTCCAAGTGGGGTGTCATGAGAGTGAAGAAGACAGGAGAATCACCTCCCTTGACCTGCTGACACTTCTTTTGATGCAGCCCAGGGTATGGTCGTCTTTAATTTGGCCAGCACATCACCAGCTCATGCTGAGCTTCTTGTCAACCAACACCCTCAAATCCTTCTCCTCAGGGCTGCCCTCAATCCATTCTCTTCCCAGTCTGTATTTGTCCATGTTTTAATGCCCTTAAGGCTTTTCAGCTTCCACCTCATAAAAATTTGCTTTGAATTCTTTTCCTATAAAAAACTACATTAATAGATTTTAGCAGATGCCTCAACTAGTCTTTGTTCTTAATGAAAAGATTAAATTAATTAAAAATTGAGGCTCTTAGAGTTAGGGAAAGAAGTGAATGATATAGGTTACTGAGCAAAAAGAGATCCTTCAACAGTCAAACCTCAGCTGAAATCCTCCAATTACACGAGGTGGGCTCTTTTGAAAGGTCTCAGAGGAAAACACATAATTCTCAACACAAAAACATGCTTCCAGCAAACAAATTAGAACCCCTGTGCTGCTGTTGCTGCACAGAAAGGGAAATAAGTCTTTTGGGGGTATTGGTGAGAAAAGATAAAGAAAGAACACCAAAGCAAATGCCCTTGGGCAGACTTTTAAACCAAACCCATCATCTCTATGAAGGTGTGAAACGAAAACCACGAAAAAGTGAATCAGCAGGCCCCTGGGCCCATCGCTCTGCTGTTAAAGCAGTATACAGCCATAAGCACTGTATAGCTGCAGTGTACCTGCACTGATTGACACATCTCTAGTCAGTATATTTGTTAGAGTTTACTGTATTCTTTCTAATCACATTCTCAGCAAAAATGTGGGTTCTAAGTTGCTCTTATTCACTTGAGATATCCCTCTGACTTGGAAGGGTACAGGCTAACCCTACCAACTTTACGCTGCAGGGCAGGAGCTTGTCATTGTTACTTGTCTACAAAATGTCATTCTTTGTTGTTGTCATGGTATTTTACCAGTTGCACACGTAATTAGCTCCCTGTAGACGTGGTATTGCCAACCCCAGCAATCTTTAATGGCTTAATTAACAGAGTCTTAGAACAAGATACATGGTGTTCTTTGCTGTCTGAGCCATTGCATTTTGCCTTCACTCATGTCCACGTTCAAGCAAACTTGGAAACGAGCAATTGGAAAAAAAAAAGAAGGCCAGACATTAAATGTATTGTTTCTAGGTCATACTGTATGGGAGGTTTAATGGAAATGGAGGGAAATGTAAACTTTTGTATCCAAATAAGAAAGGATCAATCAGTACATCCTTTGTTTTACAAACACGCATTGCTTTCAAAAGTACAGACTGCATTCAGTTCTTCATTGCTACCTGTCCCTTCCTAGATCATAAACAACTGCATGTTTAGTAAAGCTTTACTGTGACATATCTATATGTTTTGTTGTTATAGAGACTGCAAAATACTCCCCTAAAACTATTTTCAGCTTGCTATCCTCCTGTTCTTTACAGGGAGATTACAACACGGCCACCCCTTCAGAAACAAATCAAAACAATGAAAGTGGGGAGGGGAACCCAAACCATGAGTCATAGCCTTGCCTTCCTGACAACATTCAATCCAATGTTACACACTACTGACTTAATAAGAGCTAAAAGTAGTTAATCTGTCTTTGGATTAGGTAGCATGATATTGAATTTCTGGCCAGCGTATTCCCAGCCCATTAGAGAATCAGTTGCAGATAAAATGAATAGTCACTTCATGTCCTTCATAAACTCAAATGTCTGTTATCCATTCCAGATAAGTCATCTTTGTCTGCTGTAAAGTACACATCGCCTGTACCCCACTCAGGAGCAGTAAACACTTACTCATTGTAAGGAAGAGGATGGCCTCTGGCAGATTAATTGCTCTGACTCTCCTCCTCCCTAAGTAAAACATAGTTTCCCATTTTTTTCTGGCTATGTTATTTCAGTACTTCACCCAAATGCTTGGCAGAGACACAAATGCCCTAGACACTCCTTAAAACTCCAAGACCAAGCTCCTCAGTTTATTTAGTAGCTTTGTAGGCTTGGGTTAAATAAATACAGTATTTTACAGAACTATGGTTTCAAGGAATCCACTCTGTGTTTTTGTTTTTAACGATTTTGCCTAATTTCCTCCTTTTTTGTTTCGTCAAGAAAGTTACGTAACACAAACCTTTCATGAAGATATTTCTGTTCTTGCCTTCTGTATTTTTGCAATACCCTCCCAGTGGCCGCAATTTGAGTTACTTATGGTCATACTGCTGACCTTGAGTGAGCCTCGCACCCGTGACAGCAGAAACACTGTACAATCCACACCTGCCCTAAGCTTCTTTTCATGAAATACAAGGACTAGCACAAAGCACAGACATGTAGTAAGCTTTTGATAGTACTGTGGGAGAATATGCTTATCCTTTCTGGATGCTTGGCAGGGAATTCTGGGAAGGCCATGGAGGACCACAGGTGGTCTAAGGCATTAGCCTGCAGCTACCCTACCCAGTGTATTTAGGATGCCCACTTGACCATCTCAGCCAAGAATCCAAGCTACAGCAGAGTTTTGTGCACAGATGGCAGCTAAAGTAGGGCAACACCTGTGCTCTAGCTCAAGTTAACATTGCAAAGAGAAACAATTTTGAAGTAATAGATAAAGGAAGTTTGAGAAGCCATATGGTCAAATGATGACAAAGGAAATGGGTAGTAGCATTTGGATTATCCATCATCAGCCCCAAGTGGGACATGGCTTAGTGAGTTACAGGAGAGCATCTACATGGCTTACTTTAGTGTTCTGCAAAATGGTGCTGTCATGTTTGCTTGTCTTGCAGAGTAATTAGGGAAGGCTAATACAGCAATGCAGGATTTGTAAATCTTTTTGAAACCTTGGGAGTGGCAGATGCACTCTGACACATGTAACATTTGTTTCCTGTTCTCACTATTGCCAGATCATATGCATGGGTAGCCTCAAGTGATGGTGCTTTCTCTTCAATGACAAATGTCAGTTCCACTTCATCAGTACAGGATGCTGGCTTCACCTCTAACACAAACCCTTTTCCTAGCCTACTCACCCCAGCATAGCAGGCAGGCTCCAGTATGGAAGATTGAGCAAGCCTTTGCCTCTGGTCCCTCACACCAGCACAGCCATGGAGTTGATAGCCTAATCAGTTAGAGTCTGAATGATGGAACCACACCCAAGGACACCACTCTTCCAATAGCACATGAGATCTGAAGGAGAAGCTGAGGTTTTCTTTCTGATTTTACAGACAGCCTCAGGGGCTGGGGTAGTGCTTATCCCTACCTTACTCTCTTATGCACTTGTATAAGACTTGTTTTGCTACCAGCTTGCCTTTGCTAGTTGCCCTTTTATTTTCATGACAGTTTGTAACAACGTGCTGGGGAGCTGAACTGTAGCCTCTGAGCTCCATGTGATTCAGCAGAGTAGTTTTGTGTTCCTGATGCCTTGGAGTGGCTACCTGAAAACAAAGGCTAGACAAGNAATATAAAAGTTAAAACCTAACACATCTCTAGTTAATATACATCAGAAATGGCCACTGGTGTAGCAAGCCAGACCCCTTCCTGGCAGAAAGCACCAGCCTGCCATGCACAGGGCAGAAAGCTGGCTCTGCCAAGGGAGCACATTGTGCCCCTGTAGGCAGTGGAAGGATGCCTGATACTTCTCTGTACAAGGCACCTGCCGCAGAGTCCAACAGCAGTTTGGTTTTTTGCCAGTGATATGAAATATCACTATATAGCAAGCAGAAGAATTGCTAAGGACAATATCTGTGCCTTAAAAATATACAAGGATATCAGCATGTGCTATAGGAAAATATTAAACAAAGAGACTGTTGGATGTGTAGGATGACAAGATTCAGCTCCCCTGGCTAGTCAGTACATAGGCCTGTGCTGCCTGTCAGTGTCTGTCAGTATTTGTCAGGAACGTCAGTGCAGACATTCCTCTCCTCCTGACAAAGAAATAGGTATGGCCACCAAAACAGGTGTGGGAAAACAGAACTAAAAAAAACCAAAAAAACCAAACTACTCTGAGGTCTGAGGACCACAGGACAATTTTCAGAAGATTCTGTCCAAAGGGTGGTTGGTTTCCATGGGGTTTCTGTGATGAAATTCCCCAGGACCACCCCTGACAGAGGGTGCAACCCCTGGCACTAATGGTGCTGCTTCCTGGGTGACTCAACTGTAAAATCTTAAGGGCAGTGTGACAACTGCCAGAGTTAGCTCACAAATGAGGAATCCGAGCACAAGTTGGGGCTTCCATGCCACGGACGGTGACAAATTCTGGAAGCAAGCAAGCTTCTTATGAACTCCTGAATGTTAAAATCCTCTTATAAAAGCAAATAGGCTTCAGAGAAAGCCCAAGGGCATGTTTCAGAGCACTTTGGATTTTAGCCTGTTTCAGCCTCTACTGCCAACTATCCATCTGTCCTGCTAATGTGCTTCATTATACAGCTAGGTAATGAGCCTACAGCTCCTTTACTGGTGGGATTATAATTGCAAGAGGACAGTGAAACATACTTGTTATGTGGGTCGCAGGGGGAACGGTCCATAGGGGGGTTTTCTCATTTTTCATTCAAACACAGAGTACATATCATTCCAGTGAAGTTATCCCCATTAGTAAGAAATAAGTCCCTTTTCCTCACCACAGGGAAGCTAAACTCTGGTTCAAAGGACTTGCCACAGGGACTATCAGAGGTGATGTTTCACTGACATGAAGTCGTATCTTTGGATCTGGCCATGCTGCCTCAACAAAGCGTGGGAACAAGTGGACAGATCAGGGTAAGAGGAACACACTTTTTCTATTATGTTTTCATTGCACATTAAAAGGCAAAGATTTTAGATACAGAGCTCAGAAATGCTCCAACTCCAGCAGTAATAGCTAGCTTTTTCTTCACGCCTGGAAACTACTCAGCTGGCACAGCTGGCTTCTTACGGTCCGACCACCATGGACAGGATACAACAGGATGAAGCTTTGGCCAAGCACCTGCTTGTCTGCAGCTCTCCTCTCCTTTCACTGTTCCCCTTACTACCTGAAGAGATCCCTGAACACCCCACTTACCTAGGTCAGCCTTCCCTAGGCTGCTTTGTGAATGTCCCCTTTTGCAAAGGAATGATAGCGGAAGACACTACTGACCTTTGCTATACCCTACAACAGGTAGAAACTGATCCTTGTAATGCTTTATGGCTTTAAAAGCTATTGTGCTTTCAGTTATTTCCTTGATTTTAGCTGCCTGAATCATTGAGGACCTGACTGATTTGGTTTTGGTAGCTTTTATTTTGTCTTCCTTGGAATGGCATCGCCCAGTGGTAGGCAGTTTACCATTTAAATGGGCTAAATACAAAAGAGTTATTGTATCTTGCAGTCATGATAGGGAAAGCAGATTTGTTTTATTTTGATGAGTAGTCTACAGGTTATCATATCAGATTTTGGCATTTCAAATGCAGAAAGGGCTGCTTTTGAACTCCACTTGGCTCCTGTGAAATGGCAGTCCTGATTTATGTGGCCAAGACATCATCCTCTATAGATCTGTAATAAGGTTTGGATCCGACCTAGTGTGAAATCACAATGTCAGAGTAAGTTGACTGTTTTCAAGTATGTGTCTTATGTAAGTGCTTACCTTAGCTTAAAAATAAGAGCTAAGCTGGTATTTCAGTAATTTTACATTCCTCTTTCATTACGAGCTTCTTGTGATTATAAAAGCCAATGGTAATATAGTCATGGGAGCATAATTATACAAAGCTGGTGTAGCCAAAAATTATAAATAAATAAAATTTAAAAAATAAAAGGATTATACACATGCTCTATTTCTGGAAGCAACCATGAATAATGAAAGCTGAAAACTGTCAGCAAGCTCTACAACAGAAATCAGAGTCTTTGGGAGAGGCATGCAAATAGTGAGACTTTCAAAATGAAAGGTTACTCAGAAAAGAGCTTGATCCTAGTACTTTTCTCCAGGGCATAAGCAGGCTGACCCCACAGGCAGCTCAGGTCTCCTGACAGTCAGCACCACTCCATTTCCAAGGTAAGAGGTTCTTTCTCTTACACTATGGTACTTCAAATGGAATTGAGCTTCCTCTAAATTTTATGCTTGATAGAGGGAAAAAATGTCCTAACTGTTGACAGATTGGCTACTGGCCATAGTAATTACAAAAAAAAAAAATTAAAGAGAGTCTGAATCATAAAATAGAAAAAATAAGCTTATATGCAGTCTGACTTCAGTGCGATCAAACAGACTTAGTGTTAGCTGTGGCTCTGCCTCTGAATATCAGCTTGTACCCAGCACCATCAAAGAAATGCTCCTCTGAGAGAGCCCAGCTCTCCAGCAGGACTACTCTACTGGGGAAGTGTTGGAGAAGAATGCTCAGACAGAAATAAAAGGCCAAACTGCCTCATGTATTCATCGTAAGACCTTTGAATTTAGCTATCTCCTCAACCTTTGTACACAATGAATCTTGTGCCTAATTACTATCACTCTTCAGGTGGATGTTGAGTATCAAATGCCTAGGAAGTGTTGAATGGTGATGCAGGCACCCATATACTCTGCATTTCTGTCCAGAAAGTCCTGTCACCCATTCACCCTGGCTTGTGAAGCCTCAGAAACCAGAGACAGGTGGTTGATACCCCTGGGAGGTACTTCATATACAGCAGCATCTCTTCTTTGCCAGGCTGGCCTAGTATCACGGAGGGCTTAGGAGTCACTACCCTGCAGGACAGTAGCTCCCACACACACTCACACAACCCCTTTTACTTTGCTGTGCAAAGTATTTTTCACCTGGATGGGGCTTTGTATGGGTTTTAACAAACGTCTTAGAGCTTTGGGAGCCCTTGCACATAGAAAGAGTTAATGACGCCCCCTCCCACCCCCCAAGTCATTTTGCTTTCAATTCAGGTTGTTTTTTGTCCTGTCTAAGCTAGAACCAGAATCAGCAAACACGTTGAGGCAGGTTCTACCAACGTTTCCTTAGTCCACTCAAGCAGAGTTTAGACCCACTGAGAAATACTGCAGACAAATTTCTTTAGACCTGTGCGGAGGGCACCAATCGCTCTCGGACAAATCAGGAAGCTCCTCAGTGCCAGCACTGCTGAGGTCCACAGATCTACATCGTATATCCTTCAGCCTTCCCCGCAGTTTCCGCTGTGTCCTGTGCCTGACCCCTCCCGGTGTTTTCCACACCCTCCCCTTAACGCTTATGAGGTCAGGCTGGCTGGGAGCCGCCTGTGACACAGTTCGGGGCCAAGCTATTCCAGCGTACCTGCTGGCAACAAGCTCGTCAGCCGTGTGTGTGCGTGCCTCTCTCCTGCCCACATGCCAGCGTTGGGAGTTATCCTTCACAGCTCTGAGACCTCTGCTCCCTCTCAAATTTGTTTAAAATTAGCATATGAATGTAAAAGCTACGAGTGCTTGCGTGTAAGGGGCAGGGAGGGTAGAGCTGCAGAGACGTAGTTGTGTAAGCATAATTCACTTTGGAACACAGGCTAAAAATAATAGAGCTACATCATCACATTCTTTCACAATGCTTCAGAAGAACTGGAGTAGTACTTACAGCTGCAACAAACCCATATTAAAAACAAAGAGAAGTAGGTGAGGATGGAAAAGCAACCTCTGTGTGCTGCTTGCTCTGCCAGGCAACAACGGATGAGGATGCTAGAGCCCCTGACCCCATCCCGCTCCACACAGCCCCATTTACACATTGTTGGCAGTACAGGTGCTGAGCAAAATCCTCACCTCCCTGCCCTGAGTAAGCACGCAGAGACCTTATTAAATCCTCCTTTCAGCTGAAGGGCTCCCCTGCCTCCTAAACAGGTTTTTGAAGACAGCTCATCAGCAGAGATGAAGCCAGGTGTTAATCTGTGTTCCCCCCAAGCAAGCTGACTAATTAGCTAAGTTCCCAGGCTGATTCTCTGGGAGCTCTGCTTGCATTTGTATGAAGGACGATCATTCAGGATAGGAAAGACTGTAGGAACAGTAGTACTGTTCAGACCAAAGCTTTGTTAAAGTTTAGGATAACTGAATACAAAATCATGTGCTTATTCACCCCTAGTTCTGAATTTTTAAACATTGCTGCCCTAAGATGACTGTCCCTGTTATTGCTAACTTTTAAATTACAGTGATTAAGGAGCCATTGATGGTGGAGGTGGTTGACACCTACATGGAGGGTTCCTGTTGCAAACAGCTGACACACTGGGGATAAGATAGGAAGAAGATACAGATATGAATGAGGCTGCAACGAACTGCTGAGACTGTACTGTCAGTACAGGAGGCAGTGGTTTCAGCACACCAGGAGCTGAATCACTGTGAAACACTGTGTAGTGTACAACAGGGTGTAGATACAGGCTAAGTAACATCTTCCTTAGCAGAGCCTGCAGAAAGAGAAGGGAGAAGCTTTGGTCATGAGGACCTGGCACAGCCTTATAGGAGAAACCACTTAGCTGAGTATAAAACCAGAGGTCAATGGCCAATGGCTCTATGGGCAGTTTGGAGGTGCAAGTCCAGCTCTCAGTCAGTGAGTGATGAGCAGGAAAAAAAGGCCACTTGTGTGTCTCTACCCATTTTCTGTCCCCTTCCCATGTGTGGAACTGCCCTTGCAGTGTAGAAAGGGATGGGAGTGGGGCTGTGGTTGAGCAGCTCCAGCACCAGCTGTGGCACTTGTGCTTCAGGATTTTGTTTTCCCTGTTGAACATTTACTGCACCTAATATGAGTAGACAATTTTAGGACAGGTTACAGCTAATTCCTTTCCTGAAGCTATGTTTTTCTGTGGAGACACTCATCTGGTCCCATCTCCTCAGCAATAAGGGATAGTGCTGTAGCAGAGGCATTTATGTCCCCCATTTATATCAATCTCCTGGGGCTGTCTTTATGGCAGGTTGGTTGGTGCAAAGGAATTGAACACCACGCTTGGGTGTCTGTGCTACATGGGACATGAAGGAAAACAGGACAGATGCTTTCTGGTAAAGGGGAAAAGAAATGGCTGACAATTCATGTGGTGCAGAGCTGTGAGGGCTGCAATAAAAAGAGGAATCAACATTTCTTTTTGACAGAGCCACGTTCCAATGTCTAAACAGGTTTTAAAGTCAAGAAAAAGCCACATTGATGCTGCAGTAAAAAATAGTGAGTGTATACTTTTATTACCCCATTAACACCCTCTCCCCTCCTCCTCAGGATCATTTGGCTCCAAGACTGGCAGCAGGGTACAATAACGTTCCCAGCAGAAACAGCTGGTATGGAGACGGGATATTGTTTGAAATGGCCCGAGAGGCGTCCTCAGCAGGTGGCATTTATCAGCTGTATGCAAACGCTGCGCTTCTGTGAGGCACTCTAAGAAAGGGTATATATCCAAAAAAATAAAAGCAAAGTGCAGCTTAGCAAAGGGAGGATTTGTAGCTGAAACTCCATTTTTGATATAGATGGAAGGGGAGGGAGTAATAAACAGCCCTGTTAAGCTAGTCTGTTGGCTTTAAACCAAGGTAATGAGGCATGTGGGTGCTTTGATAAGGAGCCAGAAACTGCATTTTGTCACCAATTTGACTTCTACCTTTTTTGTCTCTCTTAAGCTGACAGTAAATTCCTCATAGTCCACTGAGCATATCAAAATGGGGCTCAGGCTAGGTCTAATGCCTTTTAAAGTACTACTAGGAAAGTAATTCACTTAATTAAATATTTCCAGTCGTGGAAACCACCCTCTAGGCAAATTGCACCACCTCTTCCCCCTTTGCACACACAAAACATAGAATAACAATGGATATACTCATTTTTACCCTGCACGCAGAGTTTCGCTCACTCGCTCACTCACTCACTCACTCACTCACTCCCTCACTCCTTCTGAGCTGTCCTTCCTAGGGGTTTTTTGCCAGGAAGGAAGATTACTCTAGTGACTGGGTCAGAGAAGTTTGAGAGTCAGCTCCTAGCTCTACTGCCTACTTGTTTTGCAGTCCCAGATATATATCTTAACCCCTCTTTGAGACAGCTTCTTCATCTATGTGGCCAGGAGACAAGCAGTGTCCTTCCACCCTGTCACTCTTCTCACTGCTTAAGTGTTCACAGAACAGTTTAGACCTCCTTTAGCAGGAGATGTTAGATAGAAAAGGACTAAGACTTTGTTCAGGCCAGAGCCCTGCCTGTCAGTTCCCTGGATAGGATAGCTCTGAAACCCCTGCCTTAGGGGAACTGCAAACAGCATGACCAACTGCAAACAGCATGACCAACTGCAAACACCTGATCAAAGATGCAGGATCATACCAGGGAGCCACTGGTGGTCTGCATTGGCAGAGTTCATGTAGAAGAACAGAAGACCACAGGAAAATAGATCCCGTCCTTTTGTACAAATTTACCTGACACTTTAGAGAATCTCACCACGAAAGAGAACATGGGTTTTGCAAAGAGAAGCTTCATGAAAGGAGAGCATCAGATCTTAAACCCTCTTGCAGGAGTACTTTTTTTCTCCACATGCAGTACCATTACAGGCAGACTGAAAATGTCACCACTGGGCTCTTGGATCTCCTTCATGAGATGAATGCATCCTTTCTACTGGAGAACAAAGCATGTTAGTGATCTTTTAACAACCATCTCTAACTAACTTGCAGTACTTGCCCTGCAGTAAGATAAGCTCCTTGTATCTAAAAGGTGCCCTGCAGTTAAAAAGATTGAATCAAAACATAACTGTGACTTTGCACACAGTAGCTGTTCAGAGTATAACCTGTACCAGGTCCCCAGGCAGTTCCTAGAGCCTGTATTTTGTCCAAGGGCATGTCTATGCTACCACTGGTAGCTGCTAATATATCTTCTTTATGACTGAAGAAATTCCCTATCTCTGTGCATTTCGCCTGCCTCCTGCTAGGTACCTCTGCAAATATTTACAAAAGATGGCTTGTAAGTGAGGAAGGCACAACTAGTCCCACGTTAGATATGCTTGTACTGCTCCCAGGCTTGTTAGCTTGCTCTCCTCTGCAAACTCTTCAAAGGCTGGGAGATGCTGTCTCCAGCATCCACTGTTGCAGCAGCGCAGCACGGAGATGATGCGAGCCGAGCTTGGGCTCAGGACATTACAAGCACAGCACTGCACTGGGGGCTGCTGCATATGTCAGGTTTGAAGGTAGCACCAAAAGAACTTTGGGGCATCCTGCACTGTCAAAGGATTGTGTTCCTCAGCTGGGAGGAGGCTCTCACCTTAGAGTCTGTTAGCTCCTCAGGATGAGAGCACAGCCAGCTGCAGCACAAAAACTGCATTTCATTTTTGCTCCCTTAAAACAAAGGAAGAAAGGCTTGGGGTTTTTTTTTCAACCTGTAATGAAAACAAAGGGGAAGAAAGAAAGCCACATTATGACCTGGGTAGATATTTTGCTATCCACTCCAACAGGAAGAGCATTTCCTCACAGGCTCTTTAGGACACCTGCTTTTCACTGCAGCACACCTCCCAGCAGTGGTGCCATCATTGCTCGCTGGTGTGTTTTGACAAAGAACTGTGTTCCTTCTGGCACTATAAACTCAGATGAGCCCAGAATAATCTCTTTGCCTGGCCTCCTGCCTCCTGCAGACCACATAAGAGCTTGAGCTCTTTCATATCTGAATTTATTATACATGAAAATTAGTCTGGACTAACTATTGCAAATTTTATCTTTAACTGCCCTCAGAAATAAAAAGTCCTCAGAAAGACGCTGTTCTGCTGTTTAAGAGTAGCAGTAATTATTTGATTACATGGTACGTTTCAGATCCTTGCATATGGAGCTGTTATGAGTTGTCCTACCTGTCCCTGTTTCTGGGCGAGCTTCCATAAGGAAAATGTGAGTCATTTGGCAGATCATCTGAAGCCAGTTGTGGGTCTCAAGTCAGCCCACAGTGGAAAGATGTCAATGTCACAGGTCACTCGCAAGTGTGCATTCCACAGTCTAAGGGGCTGGGGACCCTTCCTTTAAACAAGACCCTTGTTACAGAGGTTTATGTAACATCTGGGTAGATGGCTCTGGTCTTTGGCCTGGTCACTGTGATGCCTTTCACTAGCAATGAGTTGAAGCTATTTTAGGATTCAACGTGGAAACTAATTTTCCAGTGGTCTCATTGCTTAATTGCTCTGTACTGCCTTAAGTACAATGGCTAATAGCTAAAGTGGACTTCAGGGTGTTGCCTATAGAGTTCTATAATGGTTTCCTGCATTTTTCTTCTATTTGGAAGCTATTTTAAGTTGTTCTACCTTCCCTGGACTGCCCAAGAGGAGCTGTGCTGTGCACTTTCATCAGCTGATTCTGGGAAATGTCAGTTATGCTGTTCTTCTGTTAGTAATATGTTTCTTGAACGATTTAAAAATAGCACAGTATGAAACATTTCCATCTTCTCTCTTCTGGAGGAGAGCTGAGGGGGAGTTAACTCTTCTGCTTCACTGGAGCAAGAAGTCTTGCAGTGTTCAGGTGCTCTGGGGCTGGAGCCAGCTGCTGGTGCTGGGAGAGGCAACACGATGAGGGCACATGGTCAGAGCCTGAGCTAAAGAAGGTCCCTGCTGTTGTCAGCGCTGCCAGCAGAGCTGGCACGTGTGGCAGCAGTGTCAGTGCAGGACACAGCAGGACTGGACATCCAGCTGCTGACCTGCCTCTGCTGCTTTTACAGCTTGCTCAGGGAGCTTCCCAGACAGCAACCATATGGCCAGGTGATGCTGATCGTGTTAGAGCTCCTCTCTGTGAACTGCTCCAACACACCCTGAACCTAGAGACCAAATGTAAGCTGGGAACAACATCTCCCAGGCATCCACCTCAGTCCTAGAGTGCCATTCCATTTTTACTCCCTACTATAGCACCTCATCTCTGGCTGTGTCTTGTGTTCATTGGCACCTCCTTCCTCAGCTGTTCAGTTTCCTGTTAACCTTCTCTCTATATTTTTTTCCTTCCAGCATTTTTTCCTTTATTTTTGGTCCTCCCCACCCCAGCTTGTTCATTTTTCTTTCCCCGTTGCTGACATTTCCTCCAGTGGTACCTTCTCCTACACTTCCCATCTGAAGGCAGCTTGGAAGACAGTCACCCATAGTGCTATCCCAGGGAGTTACTTGGCAGCAGCCTGCTGTGATAACCTTGTATCTACATGTGTTAGAGGCAGAGAAGGAAGAAAGATCCTTTTATCATCCAAGTAGCAGAAGCATATATTCATCAGACGCAGCTTCCCCTACCCATCTGCACTTGCCATGCACTTTTCCTCTGGTCTGTGGGCCCTGTGGAACTGCTCTGGTAACCACAAGGTTGGGAAATACGGCTTCAACCACAAAATACAGCTTCCCCTTTCAGATGACAATTAACTTTTCTCCCTGGGGACAGCCTAGAAACATTTAAACAACAACTGACCTTGTGTTGCCCACATCATCTGGAGCTGGAGGAAGAATAGACGCTGGCACATAGTGGCAGGGAAGGGGAGAAAGAGTGATGCAGTTAATTACAAAAGACTTGTCTTGGTTCTGGTCAAGGTTTAGTGCTGTAGGAAGGGCTACACAGGAGAGTGTTTGCTTTGGAACCTATTCCATCAAAATGAATATAAATATTCCCATAAGTCTGGGGCTATGGGGCATCTCTTTTCAGAATGGGATCTAGAGGCACATCAGGGCTTTAAATGGCTTCCAGAATTGGTGTGATCTCATTCTATTTTCTTTCTATTCATGGACAAGTATTACTTGTGGGATGTCACCCTTGCTTTCTCTGCCCATAACTGCTTTAAAGCACTAATTAGATGGCTATAAATCCCAAGGGATCTGTAGTGTTTTGAATGACTCCAAATTTTGGCATTATAGCTGAGGTCTTGAATGCATTCGCAAGCAAATCCACTCAACACTGGTTTCTGTTGATTCAGCAGTGATGTCGTATCAAACTTTCTTGAGCACTCTGACAGACTTAAGTTTATTAAAAGAAGTCTGGATAGCAGAGCCAAGTTTAGCTGCAGCCAAGTTATTCAGTAAGACAGCAAGTTGAGTACAAAAGCAGAAGGACAACTCTCACCTCGGTGCTGGTGACTGGTTTGAGAGCCTGCAATTGCTTTGTCTGTAAATGCTGCCATGTGCAAGGGTCTGTCCTAAACAGGAATTTTCTGCACCCACAGTGACCTATGGTTTCAACCTTAGGTCATGTTTAGAAGACATGAAGCTGTTTGTCTCCACTTGAAAATAATGCTGGGCAAGATGCATTTTCTACCAAATAACGGCCCTACAGACATAAGGGGAAACAGTACTAAATTTTGCAAGAAAATGTTTTCCAGTGGAAAAATACTAAGTTGCTAATAACTCTCAAACCTTATTTTCCATGGAATTTCAAACATGAAGGAAGATTTCCAGTGGTGCTTGGCAAGCAGCATTGCATCAGTACCACACATGGATTTTCCCCACAAGTTTCCTGGCTCCTCAGGAACCCACCAGAATTTACCACACTTCCCCAGGACTTCACTGAAAGAGATGTGATAGCTGGGAATGCAGGGCTTTTACACTCCCCGATAAAGTGTTTCCTGGGAGATACGGACTCAGGAAGCCCTTGACAACTGCTGACTTAAACTGGCATGGTCCTTGTCATCTCTCCCACTCTCTGCAGCTAAATATGTGCACCCAGACCTCTTCACTGTAACAGCAGAGGTCCCATCACTTCAAAGCAGCAGCTACCCCAGGCCTGTGAACTGTCTCACCAAAGGGAATGCAAAAAAGTAGCTATGTCTGCCATCGTGCTTCCTGTGATTTCTGGTTCCTGGGCAATTCTGGAAAGAGTATCTTCATTTAGGCATTAGAACAAAACCAAGAACAAGGGCTGAAGACGAAGAGCAATCCCCAAGTTTCAAGCAGCCCTTTGCACATGCACATACATGTTTCCTGCCATGCTTGATGCCGCCTGCCTAGCCAGGCTGGAGGGGGGATCTTCTCAATCCAGCTTAACCGCTTGCACTTCTCCAGGGGAGTGGGAGCTATACAGGAAGGGGTAAAAGCAAAATATTTTTAATGACTTTTTAAATGCACCTAAAACAAAAGTACCAGGACTAACTCAGCTACATCTTTCTATGAGCACAGCATTTTTTCCCCAGTTGCCGTGAGTTGTGCTGCTCTAAGAGGCTGAGGTGTGCTTTAAAGGGCTTCATACTTGTTTGACATCCCCTGAGAATGCCATGAACTGGTGGCCTTCTCGAGTGTCTGGGAGGGGACCAGTGGCTGCTACAGGGCCAGGGCACAGCCCCTGTGCAGAAGACCCTCCTTTTGGAGGCTTGTTGCACAGCCTTAGCTAAAGCTCTATGATGCTGCCTGGCAGGCTCTTGGGCAGTGAATTAGAAATAGCACAAGCTGCCTCACACAGGGAAGTCAGGTGAAATTCAATGTTTATAAAGAGCAAGCAGAATGCCCCTGGGCAGCATAAAATATTATATTTTCTCCTTTATTGACACTCACAGGAACAGTTAATGCTTGGTTTAGCTAGAGCTGATGACACTGCTGTTGCTCATCATTTATCATCTCTACATTATTGTGGTTGCAAATCATTTGGCAGATTTCTCCCTTTTTCCCTGCTCCACAGATGGCAGTGTCCATGAAGCATGACACCCTTGCAGGCATCCGACTGGGAGGCTGGAAGCTTGAGGACCTTTGGGGGTAAAATGCCCCTCAGTATTATCTGACCTCTAATGTTCATGGACTGATGTGCTGTAATTTGCTCAGTCCTCTCCAACAAAAACTCCCTCTGCTGGGATCTTGGCTTGCAGACTGTGCTGCTTCTGATAGGAGCCTGTGCCTGTGAAGGGCCATCACACCTTAGAGTGTAATTGCTGTGCCACTAAGTGTTCATGTTTCAGCTCCAGTTCAACCTCTTCCAGGGTGGGGGTCTAAGGCACTTAAACTGTAGCTAGACTAAGGAAGCACAGAGTAAGCCCACCACTGTAATTTTATGTGAAGGGAAACATGCAGAAGCGGCACTTCTACAGCTGATGTCCTGTTTTTTTCTGGCTAACAGAGCTGAGCAGCTCGGGCAGCTGCAAATGAGGGTGTTTCCAGTCCCAAGACACACTGAATCAATCAATGTGCTGTTCTCCTCTGCTGCCTTATTAGCAGTTAAAAACTAAGAAAACACAATGTCTTCCCCAAACACCTGCCTCATTTGCCTTCCCCTCAGCATAGCAACAACCCTCATCACAGACTAGCCCTCATTTGGCAGCTTGTGGGGAAGCACAGGTCAAATTCTTTTTGCACGATGAGCTGTAACCCTGTGATCTTTAACAGGATTATACTGGGGGAAAAGGACAGGACAGCCTTGTGATTGCAGAGCAACTTACGATTCATAGACATTAGGGTTCTGTCTGGGGACATCCTGGACACGGCTGATGCCTTCTCCTCCTCGCATTAAGATCTCTTTGTACAGAAACACGGGGTTTGTTCAGCTGTCCGTAACCTCAGTTCCTGACCCTACATGGCCAGCACTGTCCAGCTGCCTGGGGTTGGGCCAAATCCAGAGCAAGGATGGAGCAGCCCAGTGAATAACAGCAGTGACCAGCCATGCTCTCTCTGGGTTTGTGCCTTGGGGTTAACTGGCTTTCTAAGTGAATCACAGTACAATTTGCTCTTCTCTCCTTCTAACCCTTCAGCTTTTCTGCCTTACAGCTCTCCCCAGAAGCATACTTTGGTGACAACATGCAAGCTGGCATGTGCTGCAGCACTGGTGACTCTCAGAGGAAATCCTGGGAACAATTTCTTTTTTCTCCTGCACGCAACTGTTTTTGGTGAAATTCAGAGGACCAGTGCTATTTTTGAAGCCCCTTTTCGGCTGAAATTGGCTAACAAGTTTAATCATAAGGGTGACAAAGAGGGTAGTCCAGAAGATCCCATGAAAGTTTCGTAAGAAACAGGTCTAAAACATACCTAAAATTAAGTGGAGTGTGATGTGTTAGAAAGCAGGGCAGGTTTACAAGACAGAGATGGAGCATGTGCAGCAGCACATGCCCCTCTCCCAGGGGCATCCTTCAGGACTGCCCTCACAGCCAAATAGCCTATTCCAGCCTTTAGTTAGAAGCTCTTCCCACTGTACTGATGGGCCTGTACTGAAGGATAAAGACCCAGGCAGCGCTGAATCATGCATTTGCCACCTCCCACCATCACTAATGCACCATACACCACTTAGAAACGAAGCTTTGGGGTTTCTAGAAATAGAGTGAAATAAAATATCATGTCATCTGCCTGAAGATTCAGCAGCCCACATGTTCTCCCACACACACTGCTATGAAGGTACCACACCAGTGATTTGGGCAGTCCTCGGGCTGTTCCTTCAGTAGCCGATTAGATTCAAGCTCCAACTCCTGAGCATAAGTGTGCTTCAAACAGGCACTCACATGAGCAACATTTATCAGGGGTAGTGGTCATTTCTGCATTGGGGAAAACCCTGCAGGAGATCAGGACAGAGTAGTATCATCAGCAATATTACAAGCACAGCTTCTTTTTTCTCTCTTAAGAATGGGATGATCTTACTGTAACCAAGCCTGAATTCAAGAACTTCTTCTCAACATGCCCCAACCCATCACTGCAAAACACAAAAACTGATAAATGAAATTCCTGATGTATCCTAATAGAGAGAAGAGTTTCTTCAGAAAGTGTCTATTTATATAATCTCTGCAGTGCTCAGATACCATGGAAATTAGTAAAGAATAATACCATAGTGAGCCTGCTGCACTGCAGCTTTATGTATCATTTACTGTTACCAAGATTAAAATTCTTGGGTTTCTGCCCCCAGGCTTGCCCCAGTAAGCTGACATATTTTGGGATCATCTTGCATTTTCCACAAATTTCACCATATTGTTTCTAACCATCTTTCCTTTCCCTGAACCTACAGCTCCTCCCTGTCCAGTACTCTCCAGGAACAGCATCCAGGTAATACCTATTCCCTCATTTGGTTCCTGCAGAGGGATTTTTCTGAATATAGATTGCAGACTATTTAACATTGCATATCTCATCAGTGCTTCTCAATTCCCTTGTGCTCTCCACTGATACCTTGCTGCCAGCTATCCTTTATTAGCAGCACCTTGGGCACTTTTAAAAATGGCTAAATCTATGTCAGAACCAAGGCAATTTGTATCATCTTTGATGAACTCTTTTAAAATGTTTTACTGAGACACAAATATATTCCACCTTATCACATGTTCCTTGAATCTACTAAGCTTGCAATTCTACATGGTAGATTCATTTAAAATTCATTTTGCTAAGGCATATTTGCTAGACTGCTTATCCTATATTCTGAGGAAACTGCCTTTTAGGCAATCTTCTATTGCTGGGAAGTCTGAAGACCAAAGTCTGAAAGTGTTAAGCTCACATCCAGCCCCTGCAGTGGTTCACTCATTAGAAGCGATGTCATCTCAGTCTCCCGCTTCCTGCTGCATTCTGATGGGTCACAGGCGTGCATGTTAGAGACCCATCTTCTGCTACTGTTCTGTGATCAGTCAATCCTGATTGCAAGCTCCCAGCCACAGTACTCCCCTTGCCAGAGTCCTGCAGGAATATATGATTTCTTCCTAGCCGTGGCAACTGCTGTAGAGCTCAAGTGAGGCAGATGGGCAGCATCCAGAGGACCTGCCTTGTGGGATAAAGACTAGACCACAGATTTACATGGATGGTTTTCTAAGGTATTCATCTGATGCCAAAGAAGTTGTGCATTGTTTTCTTTAAGCACTTGAGATATTAGGAAAAAGCTTTGGACTGTCTAAAAATATGTGCAAAATATGAACTATTCAGCCTTGCTGAAGATTTTATTTTGGGGTTTTTTTATCTGTTATTCAGGGAGTAACCCAATTCAAACACCTCTCCAGATATAAAGAAATACCAGAACAGACAGGAATAATGGATGACTTACGCTATATAAACAGTGCGTGACCAAAACACAAGGCAGGTCCTAGACCAGGGGCTGCTGGCCATGAGTACATGCATGTTGAAGTGGCAGCTGCACACTCCACAAAGTGAGAGGTATTTGCTTGCCTTGAGCTTCCCTCACCCCGCAGATTCCAAATCAACACCATTCTGTTTGATCCCTGACCCTTGTAATCTATTCCATGTGCCAGTATCCACATTTGCAGATTTTCCTGAAGCAGGTATCTCTGTACCACGCAAGGTCATGGTTTGTCAAGAGTGTGGCTATCCTAGTTGGGAAGCAATAGAAAGACTGAGAGGGTTGCAGAAGGGAAGGTGTTTTATTGATAGAGAAGAGCAGACCACAGAATACTCAGATTCTGAACACGGTAAGGGTGAACAATCAGTGACAAAAGGAATCTGTCTCCATGCAGACAGTGACTGGTGATGTACCACAGTCAGTCATGGAAGATGACCTTTTAAATAGCCCCAAGTCCTCTGTTCTTCCCCTACAGCAATTCAGGGGATTCTGTTTGAATAAGCAGATTTGTAGGTAAAGACCAACTCTCTCAACCAGCTCCCACAGTGAGTGGCTAACAGGAAATCCCAGGTTCCAAGAACCCTGGTGCCCTTCACTCCTGCCCCAAGAAACAAGGCACATGCACGACTGCAGGCACGTGTCTTTCAACACATGCCAAAAGCATGTCCTCAAAGTATTTACAGTCATCTATTGTAGCTTCTAAGCAATAAAATGCAAAAGAAAGCTTTCATGCTAGAGCATTTGGGCTATTAACCTTCTTAATTTTGGATGCTGCAAGCATTTAAAGATCTGCCTGGCTAAGCAACCCTTCATTAGCTAATGCAGCTGGAAGGTAGTGGAGGTAGATGAACAAACTAAACAGAATGCAATAAATGACTGCAGAGAAGGTCTAGGTGGACTGCTAAAAACAAAGCAGGTTTATTTTGTGATTTCTCATCAGAACTTACATTGATTACATATGTTATTTCTCCAAAGGAAGCCAATTTCTCTGTTTGTGCTGACATTTTTCTCCTTTTTTTTAACTGGGGGTTCAAAGAATGATTTCTACCAGTCTGCCTATCAAGAAGGTTTGAAGATTTGTGGTGTTGTCTCCTAAGCTGTTGGCAAAACTTAAATTGCTTACGAACAGAAGACTAAGGCTCAAGGGGTTAATGCTTGTAGCACAATCAAGTGATGACAGGAAAGACCTGAGAGGTTTTAAATATTATGAAGAGCAAGGACACAATTAGCAAAATACACCAGAATAGAATCAGCATTCAAGGGTAAAGATAGGAAGGGAAAATGTGGAGTTTGAGGAAGGACTTCTTGGCAGTGAGATATACAAAATTATCTCTCAAAAGTAATGTGACAGACGCTCTACTACTTGGTACATTTAAAATTAAGTTGGACAGTGATAGTGAGTGAATGAGAGATAACAGTTCTGGTCCAGCAGGAAGGCAAACTCAGGCTATTTTCACCTTCAACTCCTTGGAGCTGGCTGTTAGCATGATTGTTTCCAAGCAGGAAACTAAAAGGCTTCACAGAATAGCAGGTAGCAGAGAGCTATGCCTGTATCTACTACCAGCTCCGGCAATTTTAGGACAGTTTGCCAGACATATCTATGAAGAACAGGAAAAAACATGAGGACTGAGACTGCTTTTGAACTCTATACTAAATCCAGAAAAATCAAACACAAAACAAAATTCTGAAACAAAGAACGTGTGAGAGAGAAATTTAAAAGTAATTTTACTTTGCTTTGTAAAAGAGATGTGTCATCAGTATTTTCTGGAGGCAGACTAAATTAGGCAATTTATTACAGAAGGTGATGAAAAAAAGCTGCACTCTTGTGGCAAGTCAGGAGAGTCAGGGCTGGGCTGTGATGGGTTCTACCACTGATTTCCTGCAAAACCCAAAGTCACCTCCTCTACCTTCCCCAGAACAACCCTGAGAACACAACAGTGGATGGAACTGCTTGCCAAGTTTGCTTCATCTTATGTCTGTTGCTCAAATCCCTCTGAAGACAAACCTCTCCCATCTGGGCTAAATATCAGTCATGCACAGGAACAGGGACTTCACTTTAGTGTGGTCAGCAAAATCAAAGCCTACCATAGCGAGAATTTAATGTAATTATTTAAACTCCTGAAGGCTAAAACAGCTCCTTTGCACAGCTTTTCAGCCAGGTGCTGAGTTTTAGGCAGCCTTAACATGGTGGTGAGCCAAGAAGTTGGGTGGGGGGCAGGCTCAAAGGCAGCTCCCTGCAACCGCTCACTGCAGCATCTGATTGAAGGCATGTGATACACTGTGGGTCTGGCTCTGTACCTGTTGCGTGTTTGGTGGATCCCTGATCCTGCACTGCAAGACAGAGAAAACCCTCAGGAAAAAGGAAATTGTT
Source organism: Platysteira castanea (assembly GCA_013397175.1). Classification (NCBI taxonomy): domain Eukaryota; kingdom Metazoa; phylum Chordata; class Aves; order Passeriformes; genus Platysteira; species Platysteira castanea. The sequence continues at coordinate 441,743 of VYXC01002161.1, read as the reverse complement.
GTTGAAAAAGCTTGCCATAACTCCTGGAGAAAGTAGGCAGCTTTGAACTGGCACATAACAGAAGTGACCTGCTCATTTCATGCATTTCTTTCAAAAATAGCTGAGAACTACAAGGCCCAGCTGTGCAAATTAGGCAATCCACTTACTGCCTATTTCTGCTAATACTGGGACTTGCACATGGGTAGTACTTGATGGGAGGGAAAAGACAGCAAGTTGGATTTGTGCTGCTGCCAATGACTGTTATCACAGGAGGAGCATTGTTTTGATACTAGTCTGCGTCTTGAGATCTTGGCCAGAGTCATCCCAAAGCTGCAGGATAACTTTGATCAGCAGTAGCTCCCAGGGACCAGCCAGGCTGATAGCATCGCTGGCTTTACAGGTAAAGGACTGGCAAAATGAAAGTATATTTTATGCTTGACAAATGGTGATTATTAGCAGTTATTGTCATCACTTTTTCCTCAATCCACACTTCTAAGTCTCAGGCTCACACTGCAATCTGGTTAATACTCAGAAGGGTGAACCAGTCACATGCACACACACTCCTGTGTATTTTTCTGGGAAAAATCGCACAGTTGTAACAGGGAAAATGGGACAAAACTGAAACATTTCTCAGCTACAAGCCCTGGCCAAGCATGGAGAACTGTGAAATTACAGGACAGTTTTCAGGCAGAAAGGACAGACCCCAGTTTCATGCTTCGTTCAAAACTAGGTTACAAAGAGCCTTGGAGAGCACACTGTAGGCAACAGTCTTGAAGGGAGTTCAGAGGACAAGAAAACAGAACAACAATAATTCATTCATAGACACCCTTCATTTCAATTTCTTAAAGTTCCACAAAACCATGCATGACAAAACCTGGTTTACACAGTAGTGGCAGTTTTGTCCATACCAGATCTGTGCTTGTTCTCCTGGAAAACCATCTGGAAGTAGCTGGTACTATGTTTTCCACTTGGCTTTCATGCCTGAAAGATTAGAAATACATATTTGTCATATATATTGGCATTCATATTACCTCTGCAATTAATCTCATTATCTCTCCTGGCTAAGCAATTGCTTTCTGAAGTAGCTGACTGTACCCAATTAAGGAATACGAGATGAAATCACACATTCTCTCAGGAAAGGGGATTTTAAACTAAAGTTTATATTAAGTGAGGCTGGAAGAAAATCCATCCTGGCTTTTATCTTAATGGTCTTTTGAATGTCACCTTTCCCTTTAGATCCTCTTGTGATAATCAGGGGCTTCCCACTGACACACAAAGGCTTTGGCAGCTCTTTTCATAATACCTGTCCCTTCAGGCAGCGCTCTAATTCAGGGACTTTGAGTGTCTATGCAAAGAAAAGCAGGGCTTATGAAAAAGAGCACACAAACTTCATCCACTCTGAGCCTCGTACACATTAACCCCTGGTGAAAAGGATTTCCAGTTCCTCTTCATGGAAGTGGAGCCTCATGAATACAGAAAACCCAGAGGATCAGCCTGTTACTCCTGCCATGTCCCCTAGCCATCCTCTAGGACAATAGAAAGCCTCAATTAGGAACAAAATTAATTAATAAAATATCAGACAGTAAAATGATCAGACATCAAATATCTATGTGAGAATTATTAATGAAGCACAAAGAATTTCAGAATCACAGAATGGGTCAGGTTGCAAGGGGCCACAGTGGATCATTTTGTCCAACCTTACTGCTCAAGCAGGGTCATCCTAGAGCACATGGTTCAGACTTGCATTCAGGTGGTTCTCGAATATCTCCAGTAGGGACACGCCACGACTTCTCTGGCAACTGGTCCAGTGCATACTCACCCACACAGTAAAGAGTATTTTCCCTTTGTTCCACTGGAACTTCCCGTGCATCAGTTTCTGCCCATTGGCTCTTGTCCTATTGCTTTAGCACCCCAGAGAAGAGCTTGGTTCCATCCTCTGCCACCCTCCATTTAGATACTTAAATATATTGATGAGGTCCCCTCTCAGTTCTCTCTTCTCCAGGCTGAACAGGCCCAGCTCCCTCAGTCTTTCCTTGTAAGAGAGATGTTTCAGTCCCATTTTCATCTTCACAGCCCTTTGCTGGACTCGCTCCAGGAGCTCCATGTCCATCTTGTCCTGAGGAGCCCAGAACTGGACACAGCACTCCAGATGTGGCCTCAACAGGGCTGAGTAGATGGGCAGCATCACCTCCCTCAACCTGCTGCCAATGCTCTTCCTTATGCACCCCAGGACACCACTGGCATTCTTGGCCACACGGGCACTGCTGGCTCACGGACAGCACGCTGTACACCAGGATCCCCAGGTCCTTCTCCACAGAGCTGCTTTCCAGCAGGTCAGCCCCCCACCTGTTCTGGTGCCTGAGGTTATTCTTCCCCAAGTGCAGGACGTGCATTTACCTTTGTGGAATTTCAGAAGGTTCATCTCTGCCCATCTCTCCAACTTGTCAAGATCCTTCTGAAGGGCAACACAGCCCTCTGGGGTATAGGGCACTCCTCACAGCTTCATGTCACCAGTAAACTTGCTAAGAAGTCATCTGCTCCTTCATCCAAGTCACTGATGAACAAGTTAAACAACACTTGGTGCAGTATTGCCTGGGGGGCACCACTAGGGACAGGCCTCCAACTAGACCCTATACCACTATTACAACCCTCTGGGATCTGCCATTCAGCCAGGTCTCAATCCACCTCAATGTCCACACATCCAGTCCACACTTCCTGACTTTGCCTATGAGGATGCTGTGACAGACAGCGTCAAAAGCCTTGCTCAAGTCGAGGTAGACAATATCCACTGCTCTCCTGCCATTCATCCAGGTAGTTGTTTCATTGTAGAAGGCAATCAGGTTGGTCAAGCATCACCTACCTTTAGTTGAATCCATGCTGACTACTGATCACTTTCTTGTCGTCCATGTGGATAGAGATGGCCTCCAGAATGAGGTACTTTTTCCCTTTCCAGGGACTAAGGTGAGGCTGGATGGCCAGTAGTTCCCTGGGTTCCTCTTGCCCTTTTTGAGGGCTGAGGCGACACTCACTTTCCTCCAGTCCTCCAGGTGCCTCTCCTGATTGCCACAAAGATGATGGTGAGTGGCCCAGCATGGTATCTGCCAGTTCTCTCAGCACTCGTGGATGCATCCTGCCTGGGCCCACGGACTTGTGGGCATCCTCTAGCCCAACCCTCTTCAACCAAGGGAAAGTCTTCCAACATTCCCTTACCTCGGGCTCCCAGGTCAGGGGTTCCTGATGGCTGGTCTTGTCAGTGAAGACCAATGCAAAGAAGGCATTCAGTGCCTGTGTTATTTGTGCCCACCCTCCATTTACCAACAGGCCCATGTTATCCGTAGTTCTCCTTTTGTTATCGATGTACCTTTCCTCTTGTCCTTGACATCCATGGCCACAGTTAATTCCAGATGGGCCTCAGCCATCTTTGTCTTATTTCTACTTATTCTGGCAACCTTTCTATATTCATTCCAAGTGGCCTGACATATTTATCTTCATCTAGAAGGGTGTATCCATTATGGTTGTATGGCATTACCAGTCCTGTCTAAAATAACCTCTCTGGACCTTTAAAAATTCTGCATTCAAGTTCTTCTTGAAGGTAATTTTCTTCCTGTTCGTCCCACAAAGACAAAACAGCAGGTACTGCCTTTTTTAATATATCTGCTACAACATCCATTAAACATGCACCTTCACTGGTAGTAACAGATCCCTTTCTTCATCCTGTCTTAACACTCTTCTTCACCATCACCTCCTTCTATGACTTCTGAAGAATACAGCAAGCAAGCAGAGGAAGGCAGGCAGTAAATCTTTTTTCACTCCCTCTCCAACTTTCTGCCATTACAAAAACAAGTCTCCAGGGATGAGCACCGACCCCAAAGAGGGCAACAAGGCAAAGGAAGAAGCACACATGTTATTCCTTCAAGCAATGGTGTGGCTAGGATGGCTTCCCCCTATTTCTCTTCACAGCATCACCTGAGAGTGATTGCTTTGATCACTGAGTGCTGTGGGCAGTTAATCTATCAGGGGCTTATTTTGGCAGCACTTTGAAGCACACAGCATTTGCAGGACCCCTCACCCAGCAAAAACTGATGTAGCTCTGTTGCAATGTGATGGTCTGGCCTAACACAAATGGAAAAGTAAGCATAGCTGCACATTGAATGGAAAGATCAAGCTGAATTGCAACGTAATCCTCCTCTAATACTGATGTGGAGGCACAGTCCCAGCTTCACAGGGTACAGACAACCAAGAGCACAGAGTTGCTGATCAAACAAATAAACCAGCTCTGATGAGCAGAGAAATGCTGAACTCTTCTATCAGCAGTTCACTGAAGCAAGCTCTCAGCACACAAATAAACAGATGCCAGATGCCCCCCAGAGCAGTGCAATGATATCAAGAAAAATGCAGGTGATGAATGGATATCTAAAGCAGTTAAAAAACCCCAAAATGGTTTCTTTGCACCGTTTTAGAGCAATAAAGGAAGTATATCTGACACAAAAACTGGCCAGCAACACTGGAATGCTGCACTTCTGCCTGCTTCCTGCCCAATCTAGTTCATCAGCAAGATTGTCATGAAGGTCAATGCATTTTAATAATGTCATCCAGAGAACAAACAGTTTCCAGATTTCAGTAATTGCTTTGTAAAATCTCAGGATAGGATTCTCGTCCATTCACGGATTTGTCGTTTTGTGGGAGAACCTAAAATTGTGTGAGAGGCTTGATGGTAAGCTTATGATGAAAACTCACTAGACGCAACCTTCATTGCTTTTTGCAATGAGAGCCGAGCATTTCCTGCTATTCATGTACAAAAGAATGCATGGGGTGAAGCTGGCCCTGCAGCACGACAACCCTGCACTGCTGCTTTCACCTGGTGCCCCGCAGCCCTTGGGTTGCCTCGTCCTGGGCTGTGCAGGGTGCAGCTCCAGATCACCTCTGCAGCTCTGCAGGGTTGCCTGTGTGGAGCAATGAATATATGGGCTCCAATCTTGCACTTCTCACTGCACCTTGTGGCATAAATTATGCCAGCATGATACCACCACTTCCTATCCAGTTGTGCCACGTCCTTTCCCAAAAGATTTATTGCCAAATGCTTTCCTTTTTTCTTGGTATTAACATGCTGTAAACATCAGTTTATCAGAAACTGTCACCAGCATTTGATCCAGCCTCTGGCAGCAGTGTCTCTCTGAGAGACCCGCACTAAGTATCAGCCTGACAAGTTACTCTTTGGGGTTTTTGAAAGAATTTTCATATGATTTGAGATATGAATCACACAGGTATGTGTGGTTACATCACTATATCACCCACAAGTGGCATAAGTATTTCAGTTACCAATGAGAAGAAGCACAATCTCATTAGCAAACACAGAAATTTTACAGGTGAAATAAATCATCCCTTTCCAAGCTCAGCTCTCAGGAGAGCACAGCTGTGAAATGACACCTTCAGCATTTATCCATATGGAAGACATTAGCCCGACTTTCCAAATAAGCTGTCACCTTGGAGTAAGGGAAAGAAAAATCTCTTACACCCAGACTGACAGACATACAGACTTACTCATTAGAGGTGCTCATACCTGACATGTCCACATGACCTCTGTTTTTCTTACTTATTGGCATTTTGTTTTAGTACAAAACATGATAAGGATAAAAGATGTTTTAAAATACCCTGGTATCTGGAATAAAGACATTTGAATAGGTTTAAGTCTTGCCATCAAAGGAAACATGCATGCTCACATAAGTCTCATTTACAGCCCAGTCTGAGGGAATGGAGTCCTTATTCTTTTAATGTACAGCTTGCATTATGCTTACATCATGTTTGAGTTTGCCTCATGAAGCCTAATGATTTCACCTATACGGTATTAGATACAGTATTTATTTAAATTGACAAAATGCATATAAATTATTTACAAATCCTAATACAACCATGTCCAAGCTCATGCAAATTCACTTCTCCATCAGTAGAGCAGTATAAGCACCCTCATACACAAGAAGCACATTTTTTCCAACCTTTGCCTTGTGATATAAGCACTTTATGCAAAATGTATGCACATACAGGTATACATAGAGATGCATATACAGATGCAGGATTGCTGACAGGTTAGTTAACAGAGGTGCATGCATCTGAAAATTGCAAAGGAATGAACTGACAGCTTTCTGTGTTGCCATAATTCTTTCTCCTAGCATGTGTCTCGTGAGACTCTTAATGAAGCAAAGATCTAATGGGGAAAAAAACCTCAACACATCTCTCACTGTATCATTAAAAATGTGATATCTCAGTGCACAGACAACATGTAGAATCCAGTCCCAACAGCTATTCAGCCTAGACTAACACCATGTGCCTTGCAAGATCGGCTGTGTTACCCAGAAGCCAAAAGCCCCTTCTCTGAGAGAACTAGATGTTGGAAAGTGGTCATGGGAACCATTCTCATCTCCCTCCCTGCTTATGGCTGTCAGGATGCAGATGGATCCCTCAAACTGGCTTGCAGAGAACTGCTGGGCAAGGCTCTGACTGATAAAGTTACTCATGTTGACATCCTTTCTGTTCAGCATTGAGCTCATGGTGGGTTGGGGTTTGAGCTACTGGTGCTCTGCTGCTCCAGAGAAAGGAGAAAACTTTAACAATTGCTCTAGGAAGCCCCAAGTTTTCCCTCCAGCCTTTACAGCATCCGCTTTAGAGAGGATGTTTTCCTACCCTCAGGAAGCACATTTGGTTTTGTAGGAGACCATAATTTTTCTAAGATATGCAAAGAAAAGCAGGGAAATAGTCAATAAGCTGAGTCTACCAAAGTGGAATTGTGTGGGGCAGGTGAGGGCTTGTTCATCCTTCCACATCACAGCTGGGAGCTTCTCAAAGAGAGAAATCACAAGAAAGGTTTGTAATGAAAGTGGAGGAACCCTGAGCATGGAGGCTGCCATGAGACTGAATACCTATCCTTCTATTCAGCTTAGTTAAAACTCACTTACAAGCCATCAAATAAAAAAGTATGTTACAGCACTGCACTAAGGAAATACTGGTTTTATTCCAGAAGTGCTAAAGGGTCGTGGCAGCAAAGTACTCAGGGCTTAGCAAATGCATATTCAACTAAATTGCATCTGTGGGAAGGTAAAGAGGATGATGCCTGAGGGGCAGGATGCTGTCCAGAGGGACCTGGATAAGCTCAAGAGGTGGGACCACGTCAACCACATGAGCTTCAATGAGGCTGAATAAGAAGGGTGAGTGCAAGGTCCTGCCCTTGGACTGGTGCGACCCCCAGTATCGATACAGGCTGGGGCATGAAGGGTTTGAGAGCAGCCCTGCGGAGGAGGACTTTGGGGTGCTGGTGGAAGAAAAGCTGGACATAATGAACAATAGTGTGTCCAGCAGGACCAGCGCAGTGATCATCCTCCTGGACTTGGCACTGATGAGGCTGCATCTCAAATCCTGTGTTCAGTTCTGGGCCCTTTCCAACAAGAAAGACATTGAGGTGGAGAAGACCCCACCTGCAGTGCTGCATCCAGCTCTGGGGTCCCCAACACAGGAAGGACATGAACCTGTTGGAATAGGTTCAGAAGAGGGCCACAAATATGATCAAAGGGATGGAGCACTACTCCTGTGAGAAAAGCCTAGAGAAGAGAAGGCTCTAGGGAGACCTTATTGCCTTTCAGTACTTGAACGGGGCTTACAGAAAAGATGGGGGCATGATTTACACTAAAGCCTGTACCAGTAGGACAAGGACTAATGGTTTTAAACCAGAGGAGGGTAGATTTAGGCTAGATATAATAAAGAAGTTTTTTACAATGAGGGTGGTATGACACTGGAAGAGGTTGACCAGAGACATGGTAGATATCTTGTCCCTGGAAATATTCTGTCAGGTTGGACTGGTCTCTGAGCAATCTGATCTAGCTGATCACTATTCTGTGATTCTATGACTTTGCTTTGCTTATCTCCCACCACTGACTGCAGAGGGACCCTGCAGAACTACAGATCACTGCTCACTGCAGCAGTCTAGTGGCTCGTGCTGAGCTTTGAGCTTCACTGGGTAACCAGATAACCAGAAAAAAGGTGTTGGTGCCTGTGGCATCTGGGGGAAGATGGGTCCCTCTCATGTCACTAGGGAAGAGGCACAGCCTGCACTGTTCAGTGCAGTCACAGGATTTTCTCCAGAAGGTTTGGGTTTTGAAAGCCTTCTGTCCTTTCCTAGGGGAGGGAGGGGGCCTTCAGGGAGAAACAACCTCCTGGCAAGAAGGTTTATCTGCTCTTCATCAGTGCCTGGCAAGTGTCTATCCTGCTGCACTGGGGCTGCACACAGAAGCCCTGTGAGCAAATAGCTCTCTCACCCAGAACAGGCCATGGTAAGTAGGGCAGTTCATTCTGCAGGCACTTCATGTGCAGAAGCAAGTTTGTGTGTTGCAGCTTGGGCAGTTAATTAAGAACTGAGAGCACTTTTCCTGGGGCAATGTGCTTGTTCCTTAGAAAGGGTGGTTGATATTATTTATGGCTTGCATTGATCTAACAGCTTGCTGCCAAGAAGAGGAGTCCCACTTTTCCCTCCCTGCATTGACACCCGCCCTGGCAGCCCTCTGAGCTGGCTCTGCTCCCTGAGCTGGCAGAGGCAACCTCCTTAAGTCCCAGTGGAGCAGAAACAGGGAGCAAGGGGACCCCTTGACTGGGAACCATGGAAGAGAGAAGGGAGCAGAGAGCTGTTGGATCACATCAGCTCCAAGGGGAAAATTTCCTTTTGGTGCTAAACAGAGGTGAGATGAAACCTGCTTGAAACACTGATCTGGCTTCTTGGCATACACAAATAACAATAAAGCTGTTTATGGCATTATTGTCCCACAGGACACCTGCCTCATTCTCTAGGCAGAATGGGTTCTCCAAAACTCTGTTTCATTCACTGCACAACACGAAGCATGTTAGGCAAGAAACATGGGCCAAAGAGACATATAATTAAGTAATGAACCACCATGGTAACAAATAGGCACCAACTGTCAAAGCTGAGGAGAAAAGCACAACTTTATTTCTCTAAGTGCTTGAATTCAGAGTGCTTCCATTGGGAAATATGTCCTTTTGCATGTAGCTCCTAGTGTAATTTTGGTTTTATTGTGAGAAACTGCCTCAAACAGAATGATTTACCAAACCAGTGCCCAGTTGTGCACAAGTTTATATGAGAGCGCATCACCATGGACCCCTCTGTCTGATAAACAGTCGAATGTTTTAGCTAATTGATCATGTGCTGCCTGCACCACTTCAGGGCCGAGGAGTGCTGCCAGCAGCTCCTGTAGCTCTGGTAAATGGGTATGAACTTCTTCACATGTGTCTACTCAGTATCTTGACACAGGTTTTGAGGACTGAGGCTTCGAACTGAAGCACTTGTAGTGACCAGTAGTAACATGAAAGTACTTTCGTGGATCAGATCTCTGTTCCTATTCCTATTTCTATGACCTAGACAACATGAATTTTGTGCATACACAGCATCACCGAGTATCAAGGTTTATTGTTTTTTTCTGAATTCGTTATTTTTCTTAAATTTCTTGCCTGGCAAGAACGGGAACATCTTAAATTCCATCAAAACCAAGAAAGTGTGGATTATTCCAAACGTGACTTGGTTTGGTTGTAAAGAAAAACTCATAGCCAGGGTGCAGCCTGTAGGTGTAGTAGCAGAAGGCACCACGCCCAGCACCTGCTCTCCCTCTTCAGCCACTTGTCTCGGTACCAAATAACACTAAGTGGTTTTAACACCTCTGTGCAAATCCAGGATTTACAGGCAGGAACTTGGCTGATGACATGAAGTACACATTCACGCAGGCACATCGTGGCATGACAGTGCCAGGCACGAAGTGGGTGTTCAGAGGAAATGAATGGCTCCCAGCAAGGCAACTGTTCCACACCCCTGCCCTGAGGAATCATCCTTCTGGAAGGCCCCGCAGCCCCACCAGCCAGGCAGGACCTGCAAGCACTGGGTGTGGATGAGCTGGGCACCAGACAGCTGCTACAGGCACCAGCAGGTTGTGCCCTGGGCAATGCTCCAGGCAGCTGCAGCAGGTCTGTGCGGGGGTGCAAGGGGCCCCGAGTGCACTAATGCACCAGCGCATGGCTTCTCTGGGGGTGCTGCTGCAGAGGCTGCAAGCAGCCCTCCAGCTTCATCCCATCACCATGGACTAGGCTGCTGCTAGAAAGCTGCTGCTTTAAGCCTGATGCTATATAAAAATCCTGACAGGCATCACCTGTACTTTGGTGCAGCTTGCATTTAGAAAAGCTGGATAACATGGAACCGTGGCTTTGCTTGTGATCCTTGCTTCTTGCTGCAGCGATGCTGTGACTTGAGTCTGGGGGCAGCAGTCAGAGGCTCTCCGAGAGCGTGCTGCCTGCACTGCCTGCTCCTGAAGTCTCTGCCTACCTCCTTGGCTGTGCTGGCTTCCAACCAGCAAGGACAATACATGTCACTGGTTTTTAACACAGATGGAGTATTTATAGTTTAGGGCTTTTGCATTCTCTTCCATAACTTAATTAGCAATATAATTTCCTGTAGCTCTCTCTGTACTTGTGGGAATGGAGGAGAATGGCAATTACTGTGGAAAGCCAGGGGCAGCAGTGGGGAGAGGAAGAAAACCAGAGAGAGACACACACACACAGCTAGCTCTTTGCAAGTGGCATAACACGGATATGGCTCTGAGCTGCTGCCAGCAGAGGGGAATGTCTGCAGTGGGTTTATGAGGGAGTAATGACTCATTTCAACTTCAGGAAGGTTCCCGTATTGCATAGGAAGAAATCTCATACATATTGAACTAGCTTGAGTCTACATTACCAGCACAGCCTGCATTAGCAATACTTTCACATTTGAAGAAAAAGGATGTAAAAAATACTATAAAGGAAATCTGAACAGCTGTCAATGCCCTAAAATAATCATGTTACCGTAAGTGTTCAAAAGCCATATTGTCTAAGGAGCTGTACAAACATAAAAAACCAGATTTGTGTGCTGAATGTAGCCTATGGCACAGTACAATAAGGGAGGTGAAGGAAAAAATGAGCAGCAGTGATACAGGGAAGGAGGTCCAGAGCAAAGAGTTCATGAGACACGGTGCTCCTGTGGTGAAACCAGCCTAAGTATCTCCCCTTCCCCTGGGCAGGTATTTCTCACAGAAAACTCTTCTCCTTTCTCCAGCCCTGTCATAGGCACCCTGACTTAGGCTGGCACATAGCATGTTTATATCACTCCAAAGGATCTTCTCCTGACTCCTGTGAAGTGCATGCGCTGCAAAGAAGCCTCCACCTCAGAGCTGTGGCTCTGCTACTGTAGGGAAAGGCACTACAACTGCAGTTTGGATTTTCCTTGGGCATGGCAGTGCTCATGGAGCTGGGCTGCTTTCCTGGCTGACTTCTAGCTCAGTGTTGACTGAGTTAATTCATAAATCCTGCCTCCCCCCAAAAATGAGAAAAATCTGAAGCTTCCATCTACACCAGTATTAGAAAAACCTTTATAACACAACATATTTTTATATATATGTGACTTGCCTCCCACAACACTTCTCTCTCATGAGGTGGATAAAACTGTTTTTATCTATGAGAAGGCATGAAAAGGGAGGTGGAAACAATTAAAATTAACCAAAACTCAAATAGCAGCAGAGTTTTGACAGCAATTCTGCACCCTGTACCTTGCTGCTCAGCTTCAACCTCTGCACAGACACCTTCTCCCACAGCATCTTTGGTCCCTGCTACAGCAGCTGCCAGCTGAGTTAGAATTCGTATTTTAAGCAGTTCTTGCTCAAGTAATTATGTATTTTACATGACTGTTTTGGAATTATGTGCACAATGAAAGCACAGCTCCCTTCACTGCTGCCCTTCGCATCCTCCCAAGTGTCATTTAGAGCTGGGAGGAAAACATTTAGAGAACAGTTTAGGAAAGGTGAACCATCTGCATGTTTATGAAAGACAGAGAGAGACTCAGTAAAGCCATGCTTGTCCCCAGGCATTGCTTGTAAAACATTTTCAGGATGAAAATGCAAAGGGAGTTACAGTGCAGGTGTGAGCACCCTGTAGGAAATATCCAAGCTGGGCTCAGGCAGGAGTACTGAGCTACAGCTACAGTTTTCTTCCAGCTTCCGGCTCATGCAAGCCACATGCTTTGTGCCTACGTCTCTGTGTGGTGCCTGGTTTGCTGCAGACATCCCAGGTCATAGCTCTGTAAGGCAGCCTTCATTTCAGAAGTGAGTGTCTGTATAGATACATACGCACACACTTATACAGAACAGTAGGTCCTGGAAGCACTTAAGCAAACCCAGGACTTCGCCCGCACTGCTCTGAAAGGTCCAGAGACAAACACAAGGCTGAATAATTGCTCACCCTGCCTCAAATACCTTCTGCAGCTGGGCAAGCAAAGGCTCTTGGCTTGAACACAATGCCCAGTTTATGCTTTGCATGGTGTGTGTAAACTCCTTCTCCTTGTCCTCTATTCCCCCACCCGTGACAATGAAAACACCTCAGCCAGTGACACACTAAAGCTAGAGGCAGTTCCCTGAGGCACAGACAGGGACAGATGCACCTTGGACATTTGGGTGCACATCAGGCATGGAGATGGCACTCGGGCATCTTTAAGCAGCAGCACTCAGGCTGCAGGTACCTTTGTGGGGACAGCTGCGCCATGAGCAGCCCACCCACCTGGAGGAGGGCAGGCAGTGCTGGGGGTGAGGGTGCTGGGGGTGGGGGGTAGGCGGTGTTTTCGCCTTCCTTCAAGGCACTCTTTATATAGCTGGTTACATAAGGCTGTGCAATTTGGCTCCTGTTGGGAGAGAAACGCGGGCGTGGGAGTACTGGTATACCAAACCCGACTGTAAAAGTCATCTGTGGGGTTTGGGCTTTTTCCCTGTCATTCTCCACTAATCTCTAGAACAGCCACTGCTAAATACTTAATAAAAAAGAGAATACCTTAGCAGTAAGTTATGGTGTGCCTCCAAAACCTGAGCTGGCAGCTAGAGGATGATCCCCATATAGTTTTCTAGACATGTCCATGCCAAGGGCTCACAGGGGCAGCACCACAGCATTCACTCCCTTCCTGCAGTGGGGGTACCAGTGGTGGAAGAGGGTGACAATGAGCTCGGGGGGCCCATCTACTCCCTCCCCTGAGGAGCTGCCATGGCCAGGGGTGAGAGGCAAGGAGCTGTTCCCCTCCTCCTTTTTCCCGTGGTGCTGACAATTCCTTGGCCACAGAGAAGGGTGATTATGGGTTTTTGGGCTTGGAACAGCAGCACAAAAAGCACCACTTCCCCCAGACTTGACACTGATACATATTTACGTGATGTGTTTTGTACCCAAGATGAAGCTCAGCTCTGCTGTGCCACTGTGCATCACTGCTGCCATCTCCTTCAGGGAACGCATTTTCCATAATGAAAATCAATTGTGTTGAAAATAGTTAGGGAGCTGTGCAGTGTAACATCACGTACAGATGAACTTGTAATCGCGGCCAGCGCCGTGCTCCAAGCCAATTTCTCATTACACGGGTCACTTGCAGCTCTCATTACGCACCAGGGGCTGCACAGAACGGGGTGAGGCCATGGAGCAGCTGGGTGCTCACAGGGATTGCCCGGCACACACAGAGGGCTCCAAGGTGCTACAACAGCAAGGCTGAAGTGGTGGCAAGGCTCAGGCAGAGATGTACAGGGCTTTCACTGAATCACCCCTCAGGTAGGTCCCGCTTGGTTGTTTGACATCAGTCTTAGTTGTTGACGGGTTTTGCAGTGGGTAATGTTGTTTCTGATGTCTAGACCCCCCAGTTTCTCACACCCAGCAGGTACCCCATCTTTCACTGTATTAAGGGGGCTTATGAGAAAGACAGAGACATTTTACCAAGGCTCCTAGTGAAAGGAGGAAAAGCAGCAATTTTCAGCTAAAGGAGAATAGGTTTAGTGTAGACATTAGGAAGAAATTCTTTACTATGAGGATGGTGAGGCACTGAAACAGGCTGTCTAAAGGTGCCTCATCCCTGGCAGTGTTCAGTGCCAGGCTGGATGGAGCTCTGAGCAACCTGGTCTTGTGGAAGGGGTGTTGGATTAGATAATCTTTGAGGTCCCTTCCAACCCAAACCATCCTATGATGCTCCCCCACACAGGTACCCAACCAGCACAAGTTATCCAGGCACAAGCTCCCAGGTGGCACCTAATCCTTACCTGGGCTGGAGAGTTCACACAGCCGATGGAAGACCTGTCCACGTGCAGGGTGCCCACTTGACTCAAATACCACCAGTAGATGCACTTTCATATGATGTTAGGGCTGTTTCTTCTCACGGGTGCTAGCTTCCTTGGTCCTAATGCACTCTACATCACATCAAACTGAAAAAGAAAAGATGCCTCAGACCTCAGATGTGGCTCCCTGTGAGCTGGCAGCTGGCAAACAGGCTGGGAGGTGTTGCAGTCAAGTCTGCTGGTGGGCAGGACAAGCGGAGGTTCAGAGGGGAGGTGGATACAGCATGTGCAGCTGTGGGGTGGGATATCCCTGGATGGCAGTAACCCATACCCAACCCAGGTACTTCCCTGACAGCAACTAACCTACCTTGAAGTATGAAGTGTTTTCCAAAGACAACTTTTTTTTTTTTTCCATTTTTTTTTTTAAATCAAGAAAGGTACCAGGAAAGCAGATCACCCAGGCCACAGCTAAGAATCATTTTCAGGGATCATTTCATAGATTCAGTGACATAAGACGAGTGCTGCAGGAAGCTATAGCCCAGAGGTTTCCAAGCCTTAGGCAAAGGTAAGTGAAGAGCACTAAAACCAGGGTGCAGCAAGGAGGTTACCTTGTTATTCATAGGAAAGATACTGAGAAGGCAAGAAATAGAAGCTCTAGGTTCTGCTATGGCTGAGAAAGAGAGCTTGGGAGGGATGATGCCTTTGCAGCTCTAGTGGAGGAAACAAGCCCAGTCTCGCTGTAGATGTACACAACACTGATGCACCAAAACTCTCCATTAGTAGCAAACAACAAGAATGAGAAGTGTGAAGCTGTGGTATATAATTGCCCTGAATATATCTGAGCACTGCTTCTTCCAGAGACAGCTGCTGTCTTGCCGCCTGCAGAGGGACGAGCTGCTACTGGTTTTGCTTTCTGCACCTCTGAGTGACAGACAGAACTTGCAAATGTGCCAGCAAGGACAGATGATGTAAAGGGCATTGGCTTTCTCCCTCAGAGGATGTCAGGGAGCACAGAGGGCTGACTGCTCTGAGTGCTGCTAAATACAAACAGTGCAAGAGAGAAAAAGTCAATGTATCACAGCAGTGACAGTGCAGGGGAGGGGGAGCTGGTCTGTTCCAAACCTCTGATATTCCCACGGTGAAAAAGGAGGAAGGCTGGAACAGTTCCTGTTGCTGGGGAACATTGCTAAGGTCTCTCTGTCCCTGTCAGCCACTGCTGGGACATGTAAAAAGTGCTCTACCAGCAAGGTAAAAATTGTTTGCTACAAAGACAGAGCTGACTTCCTGACAACAACCTCCTGCCTGCCTTTTCTGGCACCTGCATCAGATGGTGCAGGTAGGCTCGCAGGAGACCTTCGCAAGTGCACAGGTCTCAAGCACTTTTTTCCACTGCTGAAGTAAAGAAGAGTTACTGAACCCTGTGAAGGGTGATGGTACACTGCTCTGAGACACCCTGTAATGCCTGTCACCCCAGGAGAATGGATGTAGGGTCCAAACAAGCAGGACAGATCCTCATCAGCTGACATTCACACTGCAGTTGCAGTATGGATACGTATTTGGGTTGCAGGAGTTAGATATGTGTTCCCAAGAACCACTTGTGGAAACAGCAGCCATTTCATTCCCAGCATCACAAAGGAGCAAGAACACTCTGCCCTTTAACCAAGGTTTAATTTGCAATTTTACCTGAGTATGACAACGCACTGTAATATGTACAATACACTGAGTAAAAGAAAGAGGCCTACTATGACTTTTTTAGTCGTTGCCAAGACTGATGTCTGCTAAATCAGAATTACATTAAAAATTAATTTGCACTTTTGAGGAATTCACCTCTGGTTCACTTTCACATAGGGGGATTACTAGAAAGAGGCTGAAAAATTATACTAGAGCTGCCCACTCCATCTCTCCCAGCTTCCGGAAAGACAAAAGTAGTCTTTCTCTTTCCTCGTGTCTTTTCCCCAGTATCTTTGTCTTCCTTTTTCTTGCTATTTGTTCCACTCTTCTTCTTACTCCCCTGGCCATGGGATCACTGACAGTGAAAGAAAATAATTAGGTGGGTGGGTGTCTTCCTTTCTTTGTGATATCTTAATAGACATTAGGAAATTTTGCCCCCCCCCCCAAAAAAAAAGGTCAAATTCATTCATCCATGTCCTGCTGTGCAGAAGGACGGACACGGGGTTGCGTAGCGTTCCGGGGCGGCCCAGCAGCGCGGACTCACAGCTCGGTTTAGCGGGAACAGCTGGATGCTGCGGTGAGGGTGGGGATTAAAGCGGCGTCAGTGGCAGCACAATCCCAAGGCAAGGCCGGAGCAGAGGAGCGGGCGGAAAGGCAGGTGCGGGTCCCCCGGCCCNGCGCCCGCAGGAGCAGCTCCAGGCCGGGAGAGCAGCGCTCGGGCACCGCGGGTTCGCACCGGCACCTCGGCGAGTGCAGCAGCAGCGGCGCCCTACCAGGACACGGTGTTCTGCCGCGGGAGCTCCGAGAGAAACCCAAACCACTTTCTGATGAACAGAGGAAAAACCACATAAACTGATCCAACCAAGGAGATCTGAAAAGTGCCAGAAACCAGGTATCATCTTCCTACACAAGAATTATGGGTCAGAGGAAGGCCGGTTAAAAAATAGGATGGAGGACCATCTTTCGCAATACAGAGAAGCCATGCAATAGGCATTACACTCACACCGACCAGGTGGGTGTTGTAGAAGCAAAGACCCTGGTCCCAGGCCCTGGATAGGCTCACAGGGAGTCAGTGTCTTGGAGTAAGTGACCTGGATTGCTCTCAGGCCAAACTACCCTAAGAAAGAGCCTCCAACCACTAACCAGGGCTCTGGTCCGCCCATTTTTCCCAGTTGCAGGCCGTCACACCTGACACCAACAGCAAGAAACAGTGGACTACAGCAAAAATCTTAGCCTTTGCCAACCCTAAATCAGTTCGGAAGTCCTGCTTGTCCTTTTTTGATATTGGCAGCTGAAAGCTCAGCTGCTTCTTATAAACACAACAGTTACAGAATTTTTAATCTTCTTCACTGAGAGGCACTTACTCACATTAAGGAAAAAAAAAAGAAGTTGCTTTTCCTTAAAAACACTTGCTCTATTTGTGTTCTTCTCTCATTCTTAAATTGAGGCCTGAAGCAGCCATGGGTCAAGTCTCACAGGCAAGCAGAAGAAAACTTGCAGAGGCTGTGTTTAAGTTTTATACAAAGGAAACATCCAATCTTTAAAGACCCAGGGCTGTCCAATCACCATTGTTTATGTTACAAGTGGTTTTTTCAAACTGCAAGGGGCAAGACCATGTCCCTGCACAAGTATGAAATACAGAGAGAATGGACAGCGGCTGAGTATTTTTAAACTAGCATCACTGTATCAAAAAAGCGCTTCATGTAAGTGAGCGCAGTGGTCATCAGGACTTCATCCAATGCTGCACTCAGTTATCAGATCAAGGATGGCAGAAAATTAGAAATGACTGATTAAACCACACTAGGTAAGGTATTTCCCTGCAAAGAATGATGAATGAAAAATTACTGAGCACAAAGACAGTACAAGAGTGTTCTGGGCTTTGAAAAACATTCAAGAGAAGGAAAATCACTGATGGAGAAAATGCTTCAAAGACAGACAAAACATTTTAACTGGAGAAGAGAGGGCACGTGGCATTTATGTAAAAGCATGAAAACAGGGAGGATGCTGGCAGTAAAATAGGCATAACTGAGGTTATGCTTTGCATAGCTACAGAAGACAATTTTTAAACAAAAGACTCCTTCATTAACGGATGATTTGAGTAAACTTAAAGTAGTCCTTATGGGGAATTTGTGAGATTGACATCTTACGAGAATGTAATCGTGCAATAAATGACAACAAGTGAAAAAAGGTTTTTTTATTTCTCAGTGTTTCTCCACTGTCAATACTGTCCTTTTGCTCCAACGTGTTGCAAAAAAACTCTCTGCCTTTTCCATTTTAAACAGCTACAATATTTACAGGCTGTTTCCAATAACACACGCAGACACATACACACTCACAGACACGCAGGTACATATATCCCTATCCCTGGCAAGGTAACCGTTTGCTGGTAGAGGCAATATATATTTTCATTGTCCATTAAAAACCAAAGCCATCCTCTCATTTATTCTCTACTCCCCTCTCCATTTCCTAACCAGCAGCTAATTGTCAAGCTTTCAGGGGCATCTGTGTAAGAAGTTACATATCCAGCTATTTGATTGCCATCTTTCAAAGTTGTGGCCTACTGGGATTATCATTCAAACTGTACATACCAGAATTCATAAAAATTGCTCATATTCAAATGTTCATGACCGAGTGATGTAGGTATACTCCCAAAATCTTTTGGGGCAGCCATCTTAATCACCTTTTTAGAAATATGCATATCATGCTGGGGTGAAACAAGTCACATGCTTTACCTTCCACCAAGGTGTTATGTACCCACTTTTTTACTAAGGCACCAGGAATTACCAGTATAATTTCTGAAAGAGTCCAGCGCCACTGAATGTACTGCATTAGATTATCAAATAGCAAGCCAGACAAGAATAGATGCCTATATAATAGGTATAAAATTCCTTAATAAAATTAAGTACATAAAACCTGTGGTGGGTCAACCCCAAATCCAATAGAAGTTGAGTAATATTGTTAATGGTAAGAAATGCAATTTATCCAGCTCCATTTTGTGATCGGAGAGTTCTGTAATTGATAAAGATCTTTAAAGCAGTGTCTTTGTTATCTACACTCCTAAGATGCATGGTGGTGTGTGCATTATCAGAGAAAGCTGAATCAATCATACAGCATCTCTTCCCCCTCTTGCCCAAATCCAGATAAAGCTTTATGGACTCTTGCCAAAGGGCCAAAGGCATGGACCTGTGCCACAAGTCCTCATCTGTCACCTTCACCAGTCATTCAGGCTTCTCAAAGAGTTCTTCAGTTCCCAAAGGCATTGTGAACATGGGATAAGGAATAACTGGTGGTAACTGCACTCTTGACTTAGAAAGCTGACATCACCACTCAGAAACATGCCAGATGTCCCAGGCAAAGTGGCTGTAGGACCATTCAGCCTACACAGAATTACCTCAAAACATAATCATCACCATCATCTTCCCCAAACTCTGAAACCATTTCACATATGCTGGACCAGGAGAGAGATCCCCAGACTCCAGCACTAGTATCATACACTGCAAGTAGCCCAGAAGTCTAGGCGTCATCAGTGGTGTCACATACAGAGTTCTAGGTTTTTGTTTTAATCAGAACATTTAAAAAAATTTCACAGGGAAGTGAAATGGGAAGAAGTTTTAAAAAATCATGTAATAGCCATTTTTACTAACTAACAATCTGAATAATGGGGTTTTCAAGCCTTTTTCTGCAACTGAGTGTTTTAGGGAGAAGTCCTTACATATGTACACATAGATACCACCTCCAAAGAAACCAGACAGAAAGAAAAAAGACTGGGATCTACCTAGAAGCTACAACAGTAGGACTTAACTGGAATGTTCTTATGGCAAGAGAATATCACGATGCAAGTGGACAGAGTAAAAGCAATAATCTATAAGGGTTTTCATGAAAGTCTAGAAACATCTAAAAAATTCTGCTCTTTCATAAGGTTCAATTTGGACTGACAGGACTAATTTGAAAATGCCCATCTTTCTCCATCCTTACAACAGGAGAAAAATATTATACATCAAGACAAAGGCCAAGAAAATAAAAGATGAAATAATCTCCATCTAGAACAGAGGTTTTGACAGACAGATCTATCCTGTGGGGCAGTGTGCCCACATGGCCAAGACAGCCAAAGGCATCCTGGCCTGTATCAGGAGCAGTGTGGCCAGCAGGACCAGGGCAGTGATTGTCCCCCCGTACTCCGCACTGGTAAGATCACACNGTGGTGTTGGGTCATAGGTTGGACTCTATGATCTCAAAGGTCTTTTTCAACCTAGTTAATTCTGTGTGATTCTGAGTTAGAAGAAAACAAACATTTTTGTCACTTGCACACTGGAAACAAAAGACAAACTCTGTACAAACCAACATACAATCACATATGAATCTTAACGAGTTCAGGAAAAACTTTAAAGAGTTAATTTTCCAAAGCCTTATGGAAGGGTGAAATTTTAACTAGGTGGCTTCTGCTGAGCAGATCTGGAATAGGTATGAGCACTATGTGAATGGCTTCACAACAGATGTTAGCTGAGTATCTGAAAGGAAGTGTTAACCTTGTTAGCTGTCCACATTTAAATTCATCTCCTGAAGGCAGCACACCAAAAGTCTTATGATTCATAAAAATAGAAATATTCTCCAATTCTCTTTACCCTTAAAAAAAGTCTCTCTTTCCCTGTCTGCTCTTTGCCAATCTAATTCCAGGCAGATACATATGAGCTAAAATTTCCATATTAACAAGTCATTAATTCCAATCATGTCTATTGCCAGCAATGGACATTGTCCTTACCTTGCCCCGAAGAGAGTGAGAGATTGTTCTGTCAGGGTTAACATACTGAAAGTTGCTTCAGTCAGGTTTAAAAAAAAACAAGCAAAAACCCCTAAACTATGTCTTCTGGTTTTCAGTCATTTGTTCACCTCAAGGCTTCAGTCCAAGGGAAAAAAAACCCCACAACTCTGTGTAACTAATGTCAAACAGGGGCTTATTTTCAAACAAACTTCTCCCTTTTAAATGAAGCAATGTTCCTAGCAATACAGAAAACTTGGAGGGTTAATTAATTAAAGGGGTATCTACCTGAAGGGACGGACATAGAATAAAACCTTAACTAAGAGGCCTTCAATTCAGAACTTACACATTTTCTTCATTCCTGATAGCAGCATTACCAGACCGCTACAGAAGTTTCATCTACTGTACTACATTTTCACATATGCAGGAGATTAATTCAACTACTCTATAATGTATACATGATAAATAATTTTGCTGTTCCACATAGTTTTAAGGGTGGCAGATCTGTGCATTTATACCATGATTAAATGTGACTGTGTATGAATAAACCAAATAGCAATATCCAACTGTAAGATGCACAGCATTTCGAGGATGAGTTTGCATAGTCTATGATGCAAGCAAGGTCCCAGTATCATTCACTGGGAACAGTAGCTGGAACTGAGTAGCTACCAGGCACACAGACTTACCCTTCATGGCTAGATGGCATTCAGTGACTTGAGCTGGAATACTAGTGTTTCTTAGGTAGCTGTTTCTTCCTTTTTTCTTATCCCATATAATTTCACTCTTACATTAGGTACATAACGGACAATGTTTCTCTGATGTCAGAGAATTAATTAAAATAACGTCTGTGGTCTATCAGAAGTCTCTTCTAGTTACAACACACATAAAGAAGTGGAGGTGACTGGGAAGAAGATGGCTGCTCCCAAAAGCTAGTATGCAATTTTCCCACAGAGTCCTATATAATTACAGGTCAGAAACAGGAAACAATCACAACAGGTACATTTTTTTCTTACGGATTAAGAAAAGTGAGTCATAGGAACTGCAAGTCAAGAACAAACCAGTTTCCCTCTCACACTCCCATGATAGTTCTGAGTTACTTGTTTCCCTGAATACACACTTTTAAAAAAATACAATAAAACCTAGGATATGTAACACATGAATAATTCAACTTCACAGTTATAAATACTCAAATTACACTTACATAGAATATATAATCACAGAAAATAAAATTCAAGTCATAGAAAAGAATGAAGACTAAAGGGAAAGAAAAGGCAAGGTGGTAAAACTGATACAAGTTTAGGGCTGTGCCTTCTATAAAAGATCTTTAAAAGCAGAAGTCAAGTTTTGTTTGGTACTTTTTTTGTTTTGTTTGGGGAGTTTTGTTGTTGCTATTTTTTTTGTTTTTAAATTGGATAGAATCAAAAAAACCTTCAAGCATCTGTGAAGTAATCATGGACCTGCACCTCCCATTACAAAACTAAAACCACCGTGTTTGCCAGAGAAGAGCCAATGAAACAACACAGCCAGCTCTGGGGGTAAAGAAGCAAAGCAGCCATGGCTAATGAAGGGAAGACAGATGGAAAGTCATATTGGGGCCCACTTTAAAGCTAAACGTGTTGTACAGGCTTGAGGTACCACTGCCACCACAATAAAGTCTGATGTAGTACAGGGATACTCAGGTGCTTTTCTACACATTTGTTATTTTACCATTTATTGTGAAGAGGATGCAGCAAATGCACTTGTACGAAATACAGAACATAGAACCAAACCCATGGCACAGCCCTTACCATCAACATGTATATGGAGAGGGAGGGGATTAATCCCAAAGGCAATTTAAATAATGGTATTTTATATACTTATATTTATATATATAAATAAATGTTCTCAGCAATCTCAGGGTTGTTTTTAGTGCATTGCTGTAAAAAAATTAGTGCAGTTCTCATTAATGTTTAGCTCATAAGGAATAAGAATCTATACATCTGTTCAGTCTCTTCTTGCCACACCTGAAACCCTTACACTGTTTCACCAAACTGAAGGTTTGTAGTCAATTTCATTAAAATAAGGTGGATGAATTCCACACACTCTGTGACAAGACATGGCAATTTTTGGCAAAACAATTAGAAAAATATGAGGTGCTCTGATCTTAGAACTGAAAAGTTTGTTGATTTAAAGCATTACGCAATGCATAACAAAATTTATAAACAAAAGATATGTCTCAACAAATCTATCCTTCATGCAAGTGTTTCTTCAGCAGCTAACAACTTAAAAAATTTCTTACACTTGTTTATTTGGAGAAAGGGACTTAGACAAATCTGTGTTTCAAGTCCTTTCCTACAACCAGATCAAAGTTTTATGTCCTGGGAGCTGCTTCTTCTGGACCCTTCTCTCTTCTGAACCATTGGAGAAGGGGAAGTTTCAGTCTCAAAGAGATTTACACTTCAGCCCCAAGTTCAAGGACTCCAGTTTCAACAACAGCAACATATTTATCTTCAATTTGAACCAGCAGGATGGTTTTATCTATATGTGACCGACTACTTGGATCTCTGCTGCAAGGCACCCAGCGGTGAATCACCTAGGGGAAAAAAAAAGTATAGTAAAATGTAAGCTCCACAGGGAGAGCTGTCACATCAAAGTTGTGGCTGATACCCCAAGACGCTTACAGGGCCAAAGGAGCAAAAATATAGGTGCTATACTGACTCAGTTGCTCATTTTTCAATGACACCATACCCACAAGATGCACATTGAAGTCTTTCTGAAGATCTGCAGCTTAAAATCACATTTAGGTTGTAAAAGACCTCCAAGATCACTGAGTCCAACTATGAGAACAGCCTCCTTACCTGAGGGCAGCCAGTCTGATTTAGATTTGAGTGGGAACAAACAACGTGACCCAAATCAGAACCAAACAGCTCATCCAAAGTGAGTAGCAATTGAGAAAAGTGCACACACAGATTTGGGATAATTTGATGCTCTAATTGTAATAGTCTTAAAATACCTTAGTATTGTGCAGCACAGAACTGCGGTTTACCAGGAGTCAGGTGTACACTACTGTTTCTTCCAAGTTAAAGCCCTTGCCCTAATTTTGTTTCCTATGCACTGTGAATTCAAGGTTGATCTTCTAAATTAAGTTATTCAAAGATAATTTTAAATTAAAAATATTAAAAAATAGAAGGGGTTCAGAAACAGTGCTACAAATTACTGTACCATATTCCCTTGGATCTACAGAAGTCAGGTACTTTGATCTGCCGCTTCTAAGGATCCTGCCTGATACTGACTGCCAGAAGGTCCCTTTTCATACAGGCCTTTGTATGACCTTGCATGTCTCTGCTCAGCTGCCTCCATAAAAACACACACTTAACTCCTGGGTGCCTCAAAGGAACCATAAGGATGCTCCATGAACACGGGTGTAAGTATTGTCAGCTTCATAGAAATAGAATTATCTGAAATTTTTCAACTGTTGGAAAAGAACCCTTAATTCAAGACAAAGTAAGTCAAAAAGCAAGTAAAACTCATTTTTACAAACTCCACAACAGTAAAGTTACCAAGAGTCCTAAAGATATACAGGGAAAAAGTGACAGAAAACCACAAGTGATCTGTATCCTTCCAAGATCAAATCCAAGAGACTCACTTCATCTTCATTATACTCAGCTGACAATTTCTCTAATATTGGGTGAAAGACATTTAGCTTTGTCCATTGCATGAGATCTATGCTGCATAGATACAGGAAGAGCATTTTAGCCAGGGAAGCATGGCATCTTTAGTTCCTCTTTGATGCAACAGTGTGATATTTAAGTCTGTTCAAGTCTGACTTCAAAGTATGTCCATATATACAAACTTTTTACACTGCTGTATGGAATGAGGCTAGGAAGATCCTATCCCCAGACACAGTAAGAAGTTTTCCAGTGAAGTCCCAAGTACTATATCCTTGTTGTCCAACTTAAAATTGGTGCCTTTGAGATAGCTAAGGGCATCACTATCATGCTTCTTAAAAACTGTGCATATGCAAAAAGCTGTACACAGATTAAAGGTCACCACTGCCGTATTCCCACACTGTTTTACCATATCTTCTATCATGACTGGCATTTATTTGGTTCCTATAAATGACTGATAACATGCAAAATGATGTCACTAGGTAGTCAAGAGGTGGTAAGAATCTCTTGGAGGAAAAGGGTTCTTCTACACTCCAGTATAACGTGTCATAGAAAAGATAATGCTGGGCATACCCTCTCAAAATCTGGGAAAAGCAGCTACATTACAAAGAGGACTGCTAAACGTAATTTCCTTGAAGAAACCTTATATCATCTCTCTGCCTTATATACACACTGTACTGCATACTTAGCAAGATAAAAAGCTAAGTTAGGAAAAATGCTTTTTTCTATGTAGCAGCAAAGTCTTAAACTACTGAGTGCTGAACTTCATACTGAGAGGAGACGTCAGGTAAACTGCTTGATGAGCAGCAACTCAGCAGATAAGAATAATTTCTGCCTAATTGTAGAAAGGACCGCAGCCATGGGATCAGAGAGGAAAGACTGTCCTAAGAGCTTTACTGATACTGGTATGTTTAACCACAGGCAGCTGAAGCAGGCAGTGGAAACTACGTCATCAAGTTAAATCCTTTCCTCCTAATCACACACAGGATAATCTGGTGCTTTCTCCTCTTTCTTGTTAGGTTAAAAGACGCTCTTCTAAAAAAATCTGCCCATATGCTGTACCAAAAATAGATGAGAAGCATTCAGAACAGCAGCTTACTCTGACCTTTAAATCCTCTTGTTTTAATCTTTCTATGGCATCAATCACTGTACAAGTCAGCATGCTGCAGTTCACAAAACACACTCACAAACTCCTGAAAAAAACTGTCCAGTGACACCAGGCAAGACAGGTTTCAGTATAACCTTCTACATTCACCATCTTTATGAGATTCTTGATCTGCAACAGCATGTCCAAACCTATCATAACTGAACATTTACAACAGCATTCTACTCACAAGTGTTACCTACAACGTAACCCTCCTATCCTAAGAGTGGACTGTCAACTCTGATGGATTCCTTCCATGAGTAATTGTGTTTCCAGGGCCCTTTCTTCATGTAGGTATAACAGCAAGGTAGATACAGCACACACTGTGTTATTGGCATATCTCCATTTCTTACCTGAGGTTTGCACATATATCCACAGTGATGTGGACTTTCAAATAACAAAATCTATCCCTAAACTCAATTTATTTATAATGCCTCCAACTGAGGTAAGCAGTCAAAGAAATTTCTTCAAAACAGATATATTCCAAGTGAAAACACAATTTTATTGATGAGCCAATGTAGACACCATGTCAGTGACTCTTCTCTCTATCACTGAAAGAATACTGGAGCATCTTTATAGACACCAAGATCTTAAAAAAAAAAGTACACCTCAGTAAAAATCAAAAAGCTTCAAAGACCACACTGGGGTTTTTGCTCATAAAAGGAGTTCAAATTTTAAAAGGAGGTAAGTTTTCTAGCCAATACAGTGAATTTTTGTAAAATGCAGATGTAACACCCCTAGGGAAAAGAGATGGAATTTCAAGTCATGGGCTTTCACAAGTTTTAGTTAGAACAGATTTCCTTCTTAAAGGAAAGCAAGCACCTATCATGTATCTATTACATAATAAAGAGACATCTAAAAATGATCTTACTTAGTTCTATTTTGATCAGAATAATTTAAAATCAAATACTGTTAATCTTTCAATTAAGGACTTGTTAGTAACTTGATCTTCCTTATTTGTTCAAGGATTGACAGTTTAAAGAAAGGAAAATAAAGGTTGGATGAATGAGAGAAATGCCTGAGTGATCATGACAAGAGCTGAAAGAAGGCAAGGAAGGAGAGGTGGCTGACAACATCTGAAACATCATCTTGCATCTTTTGCACAGAGTTGCAGAAATATCCCTCTGCTTCAAATTAGGATTCTAGACCTGATCTTCCAGCAACAGTGATTTTCAGGACAGCTGCTGATCTAACTTAACCACTACATCAATCTTTAGCATTGACATATTGGCAGACTGCGACAGAACCAAGACACTGCCTTTTTTTAAAGTTAGCTTGTCAACTTCTAAGCAAAACTTACATGGCCTTCCATGCCTTCCTGAGGACTCCAGTCTTTCCAGCTGTTTCTTCCAGCTTTTAGCCGTATCACCTCATCTGGCCACTGCAGCTCTTTCCTTTTTGACACGTTGATCCCTTCCAGTACTTGACTGGGATCCATTAACTATAAGTAGGAATTCAGTTTTGACTATTAGTTCAGCCAAAATTTAAAAGAAATAGATAAACTATAACCTTTTGCATAATTCCATATATAACTGACATTAACCCACTGAATTTGATTTCTAACCAATTTCATCAAGGTTGGAAACTTGAGCTCCAGGCTCTCCAAGCCCAAACAGCACTGAATTTGGAAATGATGCTGTGGTTTCAGACACAGCTGACAACACGCCAGTTCACTGAAGCAACAGCTCTGGTTCCCTTCCCCACTTCTTTCAGTTATACTAGCTCATGGCAGGACTGGGGAGCTGGCACAACATAAGTACTGGCAGCACACAGTCTAGTAGCAGGGAAAAGTTAAGTGATGATGAGCTGTTAAAATCGGCTCATAACTTCTTACAGAATATCTTAAGAAACATGGTCTTGGGGAATTCTTTGTTAGGCAGAAGTATTTATCTACTAGCATGGTTAGTTGAGACCCACCCTGTGTTTTGGAGTAAACTGGCCTTTCCACAGGGCAAGCAGGAGAAAACTCCTGAAAAATTCTTCCTATTTAAGGACAGAGATAACTCCATAATGTCCACTATCCAAGGGCACATGTCCAATTTATCCTCCTCACACAGAAGACTAGTAAGCAGCTTCATAAAAGGGCCCCTTGCCTGCAAACAAAAGCTACTAAGCACAGACCAGAAAAATTAATTTAACTTTGCCCACTATGATGCAATTTACTAAGGAATACGCTAAACTGAGGTGGTACCAGCAATGAAATCATGCTTATTAAGATCTAACCTTTTAAATACACTTCTTGAGGTTTCCCACTAATATAGTGCCAAAGACATGTATGGGGGGCTAATAAAAGGTAAGAAAGCAAGAATACAAATTTCTGGATTTTCACAAAAAAAGTATGGCTGCCATGATTAACTTAGTCAATAGCGTACTGATAGCTGCTCAGTAAACCCTGAAGTGAATATAACCAAAGAATAAATATATATGAAAAGTGAAAGCAAGTACTTTTACACTTACTTTTGTGGAAAATCTACTTGACTACAAAGCAAAAAGCTTTCTACTCTGCAAACGAAGCTGTTTAGCTTTACCTGCTGTAATGTATAAAAGGTGAACTACATATGAAGTGAAACTCAGTTCCACTGATATTCTCAGAGCTAACCACTATGGCAAAACACAAAAAATAACGTAAACAAGGAGCATGCAGGAAGGCTGCTTGTCCAGAAAACCTTTTCTTTACCTTAATTCTCCAAACAACTGCACAGAAACTGTATACCAGATATTCCAGAATGTGTATTTTTAAAGTAGTGATTTCAATAACATACAAAGGAACAGCTAATAAAAGCACGTGGAAACATCGGTTAACTTGTTCTTCTAGACTATTCACCTGGATTCTGTAAATAACGTCATCCTTTTTGGCTTGCATTTGATTTGCAGGGCTTGCATTGCCACCTGACTGAGTTTCAGCTGCATTACTCCCTCCTTCTGTCCCGAGAAAGCCCACAAGGGCATGCTGTTTACAGGCTGGGATGCTTTGGCTGGAGCTGCTAGAAGAGGGCAGTCCATGCTGCACGCTGACCCCAGTCTGGCCAGTAGGTTCCATTTGGTTCACCATAGACAGGCGGGACTGGATGGATGATGGGAGGTTACGAAGGGATATCTGACTGGTGGAAGAGCGCCGGCAAGGCACAAAGCCTGTTGTGGATGTGCGAAGAGATGAATGACGGCTGCCGTAGCAATAGGATGAATGGCTAGCTACTGAGGCACGGGCAGGGGAATGTCTGACAAGGCTGGACTGCACAGAGTGAGAGCTGTGACTGGTGCCTAAAAGTAAAAGATACAGAATCAGGAAAGTTCGATAAAGCCTCCCACACACAGTAGATTGCCGACACACAAATGTTTTAGCACACAGATATACAAAAGTGCTTGGTCTAACCAACATCATCTGAAACAGATGTACTGCAGAAGATCTCTGCCGCATCTCACATAGCAGAACATTTCAATACATTCCATTCATCTTATCTCAGAATTTCATATTCTGTTCAATTCACAAACCCTATCAGATAAGCACCTTGAAAAATGCTTCAGTCTTGCACCTTCTGCATTAACAATTTCTTACTTAACACTTCAGTTTACCATACTCAAGGCAATAAGGCAAGTATAGATGCCCATGTTTCAAAATACTGACTATTCTTTCTTAATATGCTTGACAACACATTCAAAGTTTGGGTCAGAAAATTTGTTGGAACAAAAGCTGTTTTAAAACAAGTTCGGAATTTAATACACCTAAAGTTAAAAATAGAAATTGCAGTTCATGAGCATTGGTGTAATTGCTTTTCTCATACTAAATATTTGCAGATACCTCTCCTCAGCTGAGAGATCTAATTATGTAATTCAACTACATATATGTATATTTTCTTTGTGAGTAAAGGCAGTGTTTGAAAGACTTTTTATCAGCTTTAGTGTTTGTCACCTCTTTAACTATAGATCACTATGGACTCTTGGATAGATTCTGGTAGAATATTGTGCAAATAAGAGAATTTGTTTCACTGTATAAATAAGAAATACAAACATTTAAAAAAATGCTGAGTTCAGCATTTGCAGACAATACAACAGAAATGAAAAGATCCAGTCTGTAGAAACCTGTTATAAGAAGTTATTTAATCTATTTTGTCAGCACAACTCTACCCTTATTTATCAGATCTGTTTGGGAACCTTGTATTGCATAAAACAGTACTGTAGTTTGAGATGAATCCAGCAGCTCTTAACATAAAATCACATCACTTTTGTTAGCTTTTCCTTAGGCCAAAGAGCTGAAAGGCCTGTTCTGGCTATAGGATTGAACTTGTATGAAGTTGTTTCTTTGTTTTAACTTTACCCAGAGTGGAGGGATGAGTTGGTGGATGAGCTGCAGGAAAAGTTGTGGGATGAGCTGCAACAGGAGGGTGCTGTACTGCTCCAGGTCCCTGCCCTGTAGGTGCATTCCCTCCTCCTTGTGACATGCTGCTCTGTGACTCATTGATAGTTGCATTGTTACTTGTGCAAGAAGCTCCACCTCCAGCATCTGAATCTTCAATATTTCCACCACTATTGCAGCCAGCTCCACAGCCCTTCCTTAGCCTGGAAACACAATGCAATTGATACATTAAGGTAGGCCTTCTAATCATTAGGATTCTAAGAAATGCTTCATGACAAGCAAAGGGCTTTACTCAGCACAATCCCCAGCACTTCCTAAAATCAGTTAAAACCTGACTTTATTTTCTCAGAATACACTTTGCAAATATAAACACTTCTAAGAGACTGCAATTTTCTTCATGACAGCTACTTAATAACAGTTATTTAAGACAGGTCAATGCTCATATAAAATAGCTTTCTAAAAATTATGCCACCTCTGAAGTACAATAAAGTGATAAAACTCTAACTCTAAAACACTCATAGAACATCCTGGTTATTTTAGGACAGTTTAGTAAAACTTATGCTACTTAACACACTAGTCATGTATAACTGTTACACTGCAAGATCTTTTTCTACACAAACTAGTAAGGAAAGAATGCTGGATTTTTAATACATTTGGTTTCTGTTACCTTCAGCAATGCACTCTCAACTGTTTGAAGCACATACTGAACATTCAGACAGTAGGTTAGCCACCACTGTCCAGTATACATAACCACACAGTTTTTCACCACATCGTGTACACTAATAAACTTCAAACAGACACAAAAAACACAGCACATTTCCTTCTCCCTTCAATTCCAACTTTTTATTTCTCTTTTCCAGCACACTCAAGTACTTTGAGCACTCCTTTCCAACTTTTTTTTTGTCCCAGGATCCAGAATCCTGAAGAATAAACACATTGAGTTCAAATACTGTTGTATGTCATACTTTCACCTGTTATTCTATTGAGTTGGACAAGATGATGGCAACAGGAGCCAAACACCACAGACTATGGTAAATGTGGCATTTTTGGCACTCTAGGTGAAGCAACACGTTCTGTTCTGATGCGCTGTAGATGTCTTAAGATAAATATGGCCATCAGAACAGCTACAGGACTGTTCAGACTATGGCACCAGCTCCTGGAACTAGTAAGAACTGGGACACACATTTCTGAATGCCATACAGCTGCCACTGTTGCTTTTGGAATCACAGTCATGGAGGGCCAAAAGTGCAGTAAAAGTTGTCATGGCCTATAAAACACAGCACAGTAAGAGTTTGGATGGGATTACCCAGGGGTCACATGGAGAAATGATTATATCATTACAGTTACTTGTTCTGGTGCTAACATTAAGCACTATATAACATACAAGCACTTGTGTGATTTTGAACAACAGCTAAAGCTTGCACAACTACGTATGAGCATGCCCTAACAACATTAATACAGGTATTTTCATGCTAAGTATTTGCCAAACAGGAACCCTACCAAACAGTCCTGATTCTGCAAAGATGGTATTATAGACTGCAAAAGTAACGGTACTGAAAAAAAAAGTACAGAAGTTGCATTGTCTCTCATTATCAGACCTAGTATTAGACCTGAAGTTGCAGTTCCTGCATCTAGACTTTGCCCTGTTTCCTCTGAGCTCTCATTTACATCGTTTGTGGTGTATTACTCAGCCTTGGAGATGAAACCTGTACCAAAGCAGTTGCCATATGTTACTGAAGTGCCCAAAATAAAAGTCAAGATTGATTTATTTTTATGTGACTGAATATTACAGATTATGCTGTGTTGGGCCTGTACAAGACTAGTTAATGGAATAGGAGAGCATGAACACATACTAATGAGAACCCCTTTCCTCAGCTCACCTGTGCCATGTAGACACTATGAAGTTTCTGATGTTTCCTAAGCTGATGGCTCCACCAAGAATGTCCTTCAGCTGTTCATGACTATCTGAATAGGAAGTAGTCAAAGGTGAGACATAGATTGGGTAGCCAATTGGCTGGTCACAAGAGGAGTTGATCATGTTTCTCAGAGCTTGTTTAGCATTTTGGATACTTCCTCTTTCTGGATTACGATTACGCAGGAAGACAAGCTCCTGCTGTTGTCCTGCCCACAGACCACGCACGCACTCCTTATTCACCTGCAAAAGCCAAGTAGAGAGGCTGTGTCAAAGTGAAGCAATGAGAGCATGTGGTGACTGCTGTGTTCTACCAAAGCCTTCGTGAGCAAATGCAGTACTGCACTGCAGAACTGCACACATTCATACACGGTTCTTTAACAGGCTGCACTTAGGGACACAGGCTGCAACAGTGAGGATAAACAAATCTAAGAATAGGATGAGAAATAACATTTTAAGTGAGAAGGAACTGATTTTCTGATACAATACATGTATCGTATGAGAAGAAACAGCCCTATAATAATATAATAACAAACCAGTAAAGATTTGAGTAAAAGCAGCAGTTTGGTATAGTTATTAAAATACACCACAACTTGCTGTCACATTGTGAAACATACACAAAGCTTACCTTAATGACCCTGAAACTGAGATAGCGCTTATTGAGCATAATGATTTTATATTCATTGGTGCCATCATCCATCACGTGACGCAGAGCAAGAAGGGATGGAGAATTGGAAAGAACTGCACTCCGCCAGGCAGGGTCCCCTTCATGTGCTATAACTAGATTTTCTTCATGGGTTGTTATAGCTTCATAAAGGACAGAAGGATCATCATATTCATCTGGAGAAGTGAAGTGATCCTGTTTCCAGTAATACATGTTCAATAAGGTATGATTAACATTTCAGATGTAACTACATATAAAAATAGAACATTTCACACCTCAAACTTATGAAATGATCAGTGCATTATACAAAGTTAGCCATCAAAAGTACCAAATACCTACTTTAGAACACTGTTAAAGATAACTTCTTTTACAACAGATTGGTTCTGTTTGTGTTTGCTTCTTTTTTAACTTAAAACCAAAATGATTGGAAGGACCTGCCTATCACTGATGGAAGTAAATTTCTAGGTGAATTTTACATTAGATTTATATCTCTTTATACTGCTGGCAGAAGCCTTTTAGTTTTAGCTTCTCTTCTTATTCGCAAGCCTCCAACTCTAAAACACACTTAAGTAAAGCACTGATTATTCACTGAGACTGTAGTATATATGAAAACAGCAATGAGAAGAAAAACAGTATTTACTTTAAAAATTCACATTAATACTTGATGACAAACTTTTTCAGCATCAAATGCTATCAAGACAACTTACATTACTGCCAGTCAAATAAACACAAAACCTGCAAGCTCAATTCAGTACTGGGTAACATTATTTTCTGCTTAAAAAAGGGATTATGGTTAATAGTTAAATTTCCACACGGACTGAAGCCTGGGTATGTTCCTGCACTGCAAGTGAATAAAATCATCTTTCAAGATTAATATAATAATGTTCAGAACTTTTATTTTTTCACTGTTAGCATGATCTGTATTTTTCTCACTTTTTATTCTCTGACTTCAATCAAACCCATTCTGCAGAGTAACCATCTGAGAACACTTAGAGAGCTGTTGAAGTGGTACTTCTGCTGGCTTCAACAATGATTTTGTAATTATTCTGCTTTGCTATATGTACTCCCATATATGCTATATGTATATGTACATTCTGCTAAATTCAGAGTTTGTGTTACATGAATGAGTTAATTCAATCACTGCTAGTTTTGGGGGACTCCAGACTCTGCAATGAAGGCAAAAAAAGAAACTAATAATTTTTAAACTGCAACTAAGATTTGTTTATTTATTACGATTTTCAAGCCATCTATTCTTCTTGAGTACCAACACTTCTCCCCACTTACAGGGTGCTTATCACTAAGTACATGCTTTGTTGTACTTGCTGAATTAATACATCTGGTGGACAGTATTTGAAATTGTTCAACTTCACCTGCACTTCACTACAAAGACAAACTCTAACTTCAGCTTATTGAAAAGCAACCTTCTCATTCTTACCTGAAATCTCTGATTACAACACTTTAGAGTAAAAAGAACAAGAAAAACAACTCCCATCGGAGGAGAGGACTGTGCAGCTTTGAATGCATAACCTTTTAAGCCTATTACATATGCGTGGGGAGGGAAGAGACAGGGAAAATATCAGAGAAGCTGTTCATATGGGAAATCTCCAGATAGGTATGAAACAATGCTTGACATGTTCTCTGATCTACAGTTAATGTAATTTTCAAGCTCTGAGCATAAACATTCCCTTTTCCTCTGTATCACTTTCCACAAAAGCTATAATGAATCAAAGGACAAGACGTGACACTCCCTCATTTTCAGCTGTCAATTTCTATCACAGTCCTTTTATTCTCATCCTTTTTTTTCTCTCTCCCAGCCACATAGTTTTAAAAGAACAAATGCACAGAAATAAAAAAACTGGACACATCTTTCTGTGTAATCTCTCACCTGATGTAGCTTCAGTGACATCCGTATTCCAGGAACCACTACTTTCCTCAGCAATTCCATGTCGGCAAAGATCCATTCATCTCTAATTGAAGATATACGGAAGTCACCCTTAAACAGGGCATGCAGGCCATACAAGAAGGATTCCAGGTTACTGTTGAGGGTGAAAAAACATGAAAATAGCTCAAATATTAAACAGAAGTACAAACATATCCATAGTTATCATCACTGAAAAGAACAGAAAATACTGAGCTGCACAGAAAGGCACACAATTCTTCTCTACCAAGGTAAGCTACAGGATAAGACAGGGAAAAGATGTGTGTGTAAAAAAAATTTGGTACATTAGATGTCTACCTGCACTAAACAGGTAATGAACGAACTATACATGCAACAGACTATTTACATGGACTAAAGTAAACAGAAACACCATAAGGAGTGCCTGATTTCATTCTGAAGATTTTTAAAGGGAAAATTTTCAGGGTATGTAACACAAAAGACCAGTTAAAGTTGTTCATGCCTTAGCACAAAATAAAAATCTTGTCAACTTTTCATGCTTAAAAGGCATTGTTTTTGATAATTAAGCTAACTTAAGAGTGAAAAATCAAATATGCTTGAATAAATCTTGCAACTCCATATCTGCACAACCTTTAAGAGGCAATTGGCTGGTACTCAGAAGACTTAATCAACAGTTGCTCTGAAAGTGAAGTAGAACAGGTTTTATAGTCAGCAGCCAGCTGACCAATAGCTTCCACATCCAATCATGCTTCTTTTTAAGCCACCACCTTGTGATTTCCTGAACCTTATAGCTATATTTTTACATTTGCTTTCTAAAGTTGAGGCTGTCACTCTGCAAGAAAGTTGCCATATGACAACAGAATTGAGCTGATGATTTGTACAAAACACAACAGCTTGCCACAGAGCCAGCTAAATTGTGATACTTATCACAATGGTCTCATCTAACATCCGCCAACAGTTTTTTGTTTTAAGAAACTTTCCTCTTCTTCCCCTTACCTCCATATAGGACATCTACTTGGTGCAGGAAATGGAGCTTACTTTTAGAACTCAATCAGTTCTTGTTTTACTTTTCCATGGTCCTTACCCATACTAGAATTCCCATCTTGAATTAGTTCAATAAAACAATATGCTGAAATTCAAGTTCTCCCTCATTTGTTTTTCTTTAGTTACATTTCACTGGCTGTTGTAATGAAGACAAGTTACACAGCAAATCTGCCCAGTTTAAGGAAAGATGACATTAATTATCTATTTCTTCTATGGAAAGGTATTCATCTAAAACCTAATCTAAGAACTCATAAGGATTTTGAGGACAGGAAGCTTACAGCAACATTTTATTACCTAGACATATGATGTGAAGCTGTTCCCAATGCTCTCCGCCCCAGAACACACAGTCCATAACACAATGTCACTAGGGGTGAGTCTTTACTTGAATCCAGTGGCTTGTAATAACAAAAGAAAAAATACTAAGTTAGGTGAATGGAATAAAGAAATGGCCACTGAAATAGAAGATTCTGCCAGGAGGAGTAAAAAGATCCAAATGTAGCAGTTCGCAAGTGTGTGTATGTACCTACCACAGCAGTTACTCTTAGAAAACCAATTCCGATTCAAAGTCTGAGCAATAGTTCTACAAGTACCTAAGAATACTTGTAAAGGCAAACACACATTATTTGAAGTAAAACAAATTGTAAGCTAAACAAATGTATGCTACATTCCCCATGGGTATGTGTATCTTGTAGGCAAAGTGCTGATTAACAAAATTATGGGGTTTAGACAAAAATATTTTCAGTGAATATAGTGGATTATCACTGGTTAGAAGTATTTAAGCCTGATATACCTGAGAACTTCCCTGGACTACAGATTTAGTCAAGGGGTTCGTTAGAGGAGACTTGCCCTCCGTTCAAAGCCAGTAGTATAGTCAGGATTTATAATGTCCTAGCAAATGGCATCATTCATTTAATCATTAAGTGATTAAATCTGATTTTCAATACATATACAAAATATTTCATGTTCATTTCTTGGAGGGAAATAGTTTTCTTTGACCATTGTCTGATCACAGGACTTTTAAGTCTTACCCCTGTTAAAATGGGCATCTAACTGATCTTTTACCTCCAAAGCAAAACTGAACTCTTAGGTCGTGGATCCTTCATTAAACACAAATTCTAATTATATTCCTGTCCCTTTAATTTCAATCAATTTCTGCTTTCTTCTCAAAGGCAACACTAATTTACTACACTACACAGTTATTTTGTAAACAGTAAGAAGTCAGGGCATTCCTCTACAAACATACTAACACTTCTGTTTAAAAGGTGGAAGGATTGTGGAAAGACGAAAAGGCTGAATATAGGATGATTGTTTTCATGAGCCAACAATTCCAGTGGTCCAAAGGAATGGTATAGTGTGATCACAGAGAAAGAAGGAGTAAGTCTTATAAGCTGGCAACAGGTATCTTGGATTTTAGGGACTTTTGTTTTGGTGCTTTTTTGTTTAAGTTAGGGTTGATTTGTGAACACTAAGTACAAAACATCAATTCTGCAGATATCCCCTTTTGCACGTAGATAAATATCTAAGATTCAACTGGTTGATTTGAGCTGGCAACTAAAATTCATTAAAGAACTGGTTAAACCATACACTACTTACAGAATTTATTAAATTCACATCTCAAAAATGGAAAGTCAAAACCACTTCAATCAAATACTTTAATTATACATACCTATTTTAAAAATCAGCATTAAACCCATCTAAGTCAAACCAACAAGAAAACAGTAACACCATCCTAGAATAGTGAATTTCCTCACATACTTACCTTTTCTCTTCGAGAGCAGCAATACTCTATCCAGTTCAAATATATCATACAGAAGCTCTCTCTTGAGATCCCTGCCAGACGGTGGTCATAATCCTCATCAATATTGGGGTTAAATGTTGGGTCTACATCCACATAATTGCGGTCTGTGCACAGCCGCAGTCCTTCCTGCATTGTCTCGTTAGCTAACCATTCCTCTAGCTTGGGGGATGTTGTGACATAATAGATGATTCCCTGAAACAGTAGCAGTTAAAAATATGAATCAGTATTGCATTAAAAAAAAACCTAGTCAGCAATCTCAATTGTTTCAACTTATTTGCATTATTTCCTGACAATGAACAAAACTGATACACAGTAGCATTTATATAGGTCACAGGTGCAACAGATTTGCATAGAAAACACAATATAGGTGGTGCATAGGAGTATTTTTCAAAGACTGTCAGGATTTCTGAAGCCTACACTGAAGGTATAAGGAAAGGAAAAAAGGATGGGATAGGATCCTCACTGTAATTTTTGCACAAAACAAATACACAGAAATTTTTATCTAGTTAACATGGAGACTTAAGAGACTGAACTTCTAAAGAAATCTAAATTAAAAAAAGCTAAACCACAAAACAGTTTAAGACTCCTGTGCTAGGGAACATAACTTGTGTGCACATGTGAATAAGTATCTTGGAAATATTTTAACCTGAAAATTTTCAGCTCTCAGAGGGAGAGTAGCTTATGAAAGATCTCAATTAGTAGTACAGTGATTATCTGAAAGGATCTGAGGCCTAGAGTTCCCTTAAAACTGGAAGAGAGGGTTTATTTCTTTTTTAAGAACCAAAGATGGGTTTGGACAGCTTATGAAGACCAAAGCAGCTTGGCTTTCTCTAAAGAAACAAACTAACCAACTTTACATTTACAGCAGAGCTATTGTATTTGGGTAACAGTTTTAAAGTTTCTATTCCAGCTTCAGCTGGGAGGTGCCCTCTCTCTGATCTAGACTACAGGGTCATTGTCCCACTCATGCACCAGAGTACTGAGTCACCATCAGTACAACAAACTCTGTGGGGTCCTTTGAAGAAGGTGCTCATACATCTGTAATTATTATTGCACCCTATGATCCTCATGTGACAGACATTATGAGCTCAAGACATCAAGCAGCTCCCAGGTGTAACCCAGCCTGCCTCCCTCCACGGGCTGCACTGATCCAAGCCATACCTTCACGTAGTAAGTGGTGAGAATTTTCCGGAGATCAAAGACTTGAAGCATGGAAGCTGCACTGTTGTCAGTGATGCTGTAACCCTCCAGAACGTACTTTGTTACAAGCACTTCCCAAGCCAGCCAACGCTGCCCAAAGGCAGCATTAAAGGAAAGCATGTGAGGAAGGTGGCCGGGTTCACAGCAACAAAAACCTTCATCTTCCTCTACACCTTCAGTGATGGCCTCCACTTCTCGTTGCTGACAGTAAGTTCCTTAGGAAAATACAGAGGAAAGAAGAAAGTTGAATGCCTTATATGATTGCTTTAATGTGAACTTGTGTTTAGAAGACTTTAAAATTCAACCTATTTCCAATTAAATTCTTTTAACACTAAGTGAACTATCTGCCAACAAACAAAAGACTAGATAGCTTAACTTATCACTCTAGGATCCCATTTTAGTTAGGTTTCTTTAACAAGTAATTATGGTAGCCGTGTTGCACTAAAATGGAAAGAGGCACTTAGCATCAAGTAACAGGAGCATCAAGAGGCCCTGCAGCCCATTTTCAAAGCAACTTATTAAGAGGATAGAACTGAAAATAATTTCAGTTTCCAAAGCAGAAGCCTACTTTTTAGTGCAGACAGTTAAGGAAGTCGAGGACACTCACCTCTGAATTCAAGCCCCCTCAGCTGGAAGGTGACCAAGCCGTTTCCTATCTCTATAAGGTGTACTAGTGCATTGAGGTAGTCAGAGGCTAGGATGAAGCAGTCCCCAGTACTGTAGTTTCCCCAGCGACCCAGCAACAAGTCTCCACATAAGCTGTGCTGAAGGGAACGGGTTAAATGTTCATAGAAGATAGAATTCAGGTTGTTATCATCTGAACCTGCAGGAAGATTGGATTTAGGTTACCTGAAACTGCAGAAAAACATCAAGCTTGAATGTCAATTATTACTTGACATTGAATTCTAGGTTTTTCTTAACAGCAATGCTGTTCCAAGGTCATACTCTACCCCCCACTTCCCCTTTTTTAAGGGGCAACTACTCCAAATGAATGCCAAGTGACATTTCTATTTCAAACCAATTTTTTTCTTAGCCACTCCTCCATTTTCCAAATCATTCCTTCAGTTCCACTCATGCATCTCCCATCAACCTATTCAAGATGAAGTGCAAAATCAAATGAGCACAGACATATCTCAGTAATGTCTGTTGTACTGGTCTCATCACCATGGTATTGAGAGATCCTCAAATAATACTCAGCACTTTTTTAATTACTCAAGAATAAAAAGCAGAGAAGTTTAACGCATACTACAATTATAAATAAAAAGGTAAAGCAGGGACACAAACCTAGGAGTTTGTGAAGAAGTTTGTAAAGAGTGAAATCAAAAAAATTTATGGGAGAGTCTAAAGAATAAAGCAAGAGAGATGATGGAAGAAAAAATAACAGAGCAACAGAGAGGTTAGGTACAGCTGGACAAGATCAGAGGGCAAACTGATCGTGAGTATTATAAAAATCCAATAAAAGCCATTTACATTTGAAAAAAGCCACTATAAGAAAACTCATCTCTCAAAAAAAAAAAAAAAGAAACCCACCAACCCACCTCCCAAACAACCTCGCCCCCCTCCCCCAAAAAAACCAACCCCCCCAAAAAACTCCAAACCAATTACTAAAATCCGACTAGGAGAGCTACCTGGATTCCGATCAAGCTGCGAAGCCAGTCTAGTATTTGAATGATCCACGCGTTTTGTGCTGAAAGAATACAATAATGCATACTTAATACAAAATATATTACTCTAAGAATGTCTATGGAAAGAAACTTCTAATATAGTGTTAAATATTCCCACTGAAATAGTTTCAAAAGTTATTTTAAAATAACTTCAGATGCATACTTGCTGCTCTTCTCATATGTAAAAGTATTTTCTGCCTATGATAGCATTATAATGCCTAATAAAGTTTGTCCACAGTAAATGGCTATAATTTTGCACTTCAGATAAAAGTGCATATATTTTCTTAGATAGATATCATAAAGGCTTAGATATGAGAAAAACTTTAAGATATGAGAAGAATTAAATTAGCATAGCTACCATTTCAGGAGACTTTACTGAAATACTAATTTTTACACAGTTCTTTGGTTGTCTGAAATTACAACCACAACGCTTTAATCCAAGATTTGGAACATTGCTTTTAAACTGTTATAATGTCAGAACGGAAATAATAAATACCAGAAATATCCACTGAACTTGCTCTACACTGTTTATACAATATTTTATTGGTCTAATACTCTATCAGCAATAAGGAACTTAAGAGAAACAAAACAAAAGGAAGCATAATCTGCCCTGAAGATTCTTTTACTACTGATCCCACCTTGAACAAAAAAAATACTTACTTTAAAGTATTTTTATATTTAAAAAGCCAGTTTATATTTATAGCCAGTTTTGCTGTGAGCAGAGCAATAATGAACACAGGTAAAATACACCTACGAGCTGTTCCCCAAAACCTTTGTATACATAAACTCACTTTTTGATTAAAATTGAACTTCACAATACCATAAATTCTATGTTTAAAATCACCAGGATGGCTTACCTCAAAGTAGAAATTACTTAAGCAGCTGAAGCAAATATTCCTAGTGTAAAAAACAGCTGCTACAGTATTTCAGAAACAAGTTCAGAGAAAACTTTCAGTGCTATATACTAGTTTTCTTTGAGGGAAAAAAATGGCAGAAATTCCCAAGTTAAAAAAAAAAAAAAAAACAAACAAAACCCCCAAACCAACACTTTAGACATATTTACACTATTAAAACCAAAGTTTTTTAAACTTTATTATTTCACCTACTTGTAGTCTCTTTCCCAGAATTTGACAGGCCTGGCATATG
Organism: Platysteira castanea; assembly: GCA_013397175.1. Taxonomy (NCBI): domain Eukaryota; kingdom Metazoa; phylum Chordata; class Aves; order Passeriformes; genus Platysteira; species Platysteira castanea. The sequence continues at coordinate 400,723 of VYXC01002161.1, read as the reverse complement.
AAGTGATGAATATTGCACTTCCCAGAAAAGGATTCAGTGGAGTAGAGAAGAAAGCTGACACAGCTGCTTGGACAAACAACATGGCAGAATCTGTAGGATATGAGAATTAAGGAAAGCAAAGCAACAACTACTTTTTTTTTAGCTTCTGTGATAGTGTTCAATACAGACAGCAACGCCAATGAAGAGCAAAACAAGTTCTCTATGAATTTCTATGCAGCAAAGTATGTTTGTAGTATTTCCAGCAATAAGGGGATGATTTTTGTTTTTAAAAACAGAAAATAGACGAAAATCTGGCACTAGACATGACAGTCATTCCAAAAAATTCTATTGAGAATTCTAACTCAACACTCCATTCAGACCTACAGAAGTTTAAAATGCAAAACTCAAGGACTAAAACCATAATTAGTGACTACTGTAAAAGGAACTGACTATCAAAAGAAAAGCTATGTGATTTTCAGAATTAATTCTGGTCCACGTTTCTTTTATATCAGGATTCTATTCCTACTGTTACTGTATAATTCATAGCATTGTAATAAGGCAGAAAGTGTGCACAGTTTCTTTGTAAATAATCACTAGACAAACCTGTTCTTTGAGTACTTTTACTCCATAACACAGAATCCACTATAGCGCAATACTCAGAAGTTAGAAACACGACTTCAGGAGAAAGTTTACATTTTCAAAGGATACGTGGCACAGCAAAGGGCTGAGCAAAAGCATGGAAGGCAGACCCCCATGTGATCTGCCAGGGAGCAATGTAGGTATATACAAATCTCAACTTATAAAAGAGTTCCCAAAGCTAAAGGGGAAAAAAAAAAAAAGAAAAACAATTCAGTGTTTTGACTAAGAATCAATATGTTTTGCATGCTGAGGAATTTACTGGTCATCTTAGAGTTCTTACTGGTCTACCAGAAGCTTTAAGACTTAGAAAAAGGATGTAATTATAAAAGCAAGTAACATAACATGCACTTCATTGTTCTACATACAAACTCAGGAGATATTTAGAAAGTTACATAAGGTTTCTCAAACCAACATAAATGCTTTGGGAAGGTGAAACCTTAACTGCTTTACAGCATATCTATTACAGTACAAAAGACTGAGAATCTGCAAGATTACCTATCAGATAGAACTATGCATCTGTTTTCCCCTTTGGATGAACTCAAACACCTAAAAACAGAGTTAAAAGTTACCTTGCTGAAGAGTATGGACATGAAGAAGAGATCTAGCAGCATGGTCTCAGTAAAACTTTTGTAATCAAAAGTAAAGAAGAGCACTGTGAAAATAACAGTGACATACTGGCACGTTGGGCTACTGAATGATGAACGCAGTAACTTCAAGCCAGCTATCGTGATCATTAAAGCACCCAACCTGTGTAAGGAAGTCACACAAAACAGTTATTACCTGTTATCTGAACAAGGTTTAAAGACCACTTAAGTTGTTACTGTCATACAATACCAATCTCTTCAAACTTCGATTTGGGTTGGAGAGGGGTGTTATTGGTTTGTTAGTTTTTTTAAAGACAACTTCAGAATTTTTTTTTTTAAAAGGTTACTATCTAGGTCTTTTCATCAGTATTCTCAAGCCAATCAATATACAAGAATTAGCATTATTTCTAAGTGTGCCACTAAAAAACTAAGATGAAATATCCTTGTACTCTGAAGAGAAATGTGGTCTTTAATTTAGGTTATGAATACTGAAATGCAAAAACACTAGATTAATCATCAAGAGGATGTTAATGAGCACTGGATTATCACTTCCTGCATGACTACACTGCTTTAATTTCTATTGAGGGAAATGCAATTTTTTAAAGACATAGTAACTGACATATCAAAGGGTTATTAAAAAAACAATTTAAAGTAATATAATGGCAATATTACTCTCTAAGGTCTTGTAGTGACAGTGATAATGAACCCAAAGCAAGGACTTACTAGACGCAGGGATTAAAACTGAGAAAGCGAAAAAAGCCATCCCTGCCCCCCAAAAATTAATCTAACAACCTGCCCCCCCAGTATATTTTCCATTTTGTTTCAATATTTATACTCTTTTGTTCTAAATTAATAGAACTTCAAATCCAAAAAAGACACCTGGTTACTGTTTCAAGGAGGCAAAAAATGCAGGGCCTCACTGAGCTATCATTTGCTGAGAGAGTCAGATACACTGCTCTAGAGATTATAACTAAGACTCAATTTAAGAAGCAGTGTGCAATTCCATCTGGATATGGATTATACTTAGGGGCTAGGAGGCCTGGGGAATTCCTTGATGTGAGAAGAAAGCTACAGAGGGGCTGTAAGCTGGCACACCAACTCATGGAACAAGTCTGAAATTTACACCTGATAATATACCAGAACATATCAACACTATCTTCAACTTGCCATCTGGATAATCATATTATAGACTCTGAAGCTCAACAAACAACTTATCACACTACTAGGTAATTCCACAACATGCAATCGTCACAGTATATGCTAGGAGTTGAATGATTTATCTTTGTGGGAGTTTCTAGTTTAACAGTGTAATACTCCAATCAGTTTAAGTCAGCTTTGTAAGGGCTTTTAAACAAAGAAAAGCTTTATTTATTCCTTGCCTTGCTCTTAAGACAACACCATTAAGGTATTCTGTCTTCCTACTGAAGTTACTATTTAATTTTCCACCGCAGCAGATATATACTCAAGATTACTTGATAGCCTTTTATACTTACTCAGTATCCAGTTTCTTTGGACTAGCAATATTCTTAGCGCTGCTACTAAGCTCATTGAGGACTATCAGTGGATAGATAACATTTTTCTCTACAAAAAGGAGCCAAATGTGAAGTTTCTCAAACCACATAACATGTGCAGCATCTGTCAAGATATATCAAAAAGAAGAAATCAGACGGCACTGTCAAATCAAAAATCTCTGCTTACAAAATAAAGATTATTGATCCAAGTAACTTGGATTAACTGTTTCCTCACAATGGACTTCTGCAGTTTTATTTAACCAAAATAAAGAGAAGCTCCTCTCAGTAGCCCCAGTAGTTTTTGCACTGTTCGCACAACAGAACAGTTTGCAAGCTACCTGCTTACTGTACACAGAAGGAAACAAACTGGGTTCCATTTCTTCAATAATTTCAACATTGCTATTGATAAAATGCATCATTTCAAACAGCTTCATCTCATGCAAAAGGATGTTTTCCAACCAAAATCAATCTGAAAGACTCCTGGTTTACAACTCTACCATAAGGAAGAGCCTATGCAATCTGTCAACACAAATGTCTGTCACTTGAGCAACTTCTTTTAAACTTCCACAAGAATCGTAAGGTATGTTTCAAATTAATGCAAATTAGGATAATTTATTCTACAATACAGGCTAGAAAAGCTTATGTCAAAAGTTATGATAAACATTGATGCATACATAAAGGGTTAAGGCATACTTGAAAGAGGCTAGAAAAGATGGTATGAGTGACTGCATGTGTCTACAGGAACCCCAGAAAGAACTGATGTTCCTTTTCTACAACAGAAGCCATAAGAACTATTAATCATAGACATGGCATGAATTCTCTTTAAGTTACAGGGACCAAAGAAGATGCTACAAACTCATATTTAACATTATTGTCTATGGCTTCTATCTTTCCCAAAACCACTAATACATACAAAAACACTGAAGCCAGGTATCAGCAAAAGGACACCAACTACAGCTTCTCTAGTTTTAAAGACTTAAGGCATACAGTTGCACTTTTCACTTCTTGCAGATTAAGTCTGACATCATACTACTATTAGCATCTAAGGATGCTAATATTTATCCATCCTTACATGCAATCACTGGGAAAAAATGCCGGAAGTTTGACATCAATGAAAAGACCGCACTGAATGGTTGCTACAAATGTAGGAAGTTTGCAAATCAATTCTGATAATTCTCTGCTCCTGAAAGCAGCTGAATGCTTTCTTGTCTGGACAATTATTTGAAAAGAAAAACCAAAATTGCTTCCAAGGCATTTTAGACACGAATTTCATAAGTTTGCTGTTAACAACAAAAACATTCCAACAGTGAAGTCCCCACAATCTAGAACAACATTTATCCACTATGGAAAACTGATGAGCAGTATAACTTCACCTTTTCTGCATCTTTGGGGAAAGATTTAATGAAAACATAGGCTTTAGCACAAGCTGCAAGCACATGTCTATGAAGATCAACTTGTAAGACTGGTCCCTTGGTGTCTTTATCTATTAGTTTGCTACTTGCACTATTTGCTGTTGTTAAACATGTCAACAGTACTAATAAAAAGCAAATCTGTGCCAGGATGAAGTCTCCCCCAGCATTCCCATGCCTAATTCTCTAAAACATTTGAAAACTTGCTATGTTGAGGAAACACACAGTGAAACACACTCGATCATTATGAAAAAATTTTGAAGGCAATCATTAGCACAAATTTTGCCACTTAAGATTTTGAAGACTATGTTTTAATGGAGTTGCTCTGAGATAATGTTAACATTTGTATTATCATCATCAGTTAGGAGATATGTAAAATGTCATGGAATCAAGGCATGAGGAACTGAGAAACGAATACATTCATAGATTAGATATAATTAAATTCTCCGATGGTGAGAATAATAAAGAGATTAAGTATATCAGTAAGTAACAAGTTGGTCAGCAACTACAGCAAGTTCAAGAAAGTGTTACAAACAACACTTACTCCGGACTTCAAACTGATGGTATTCCTTGGTTTTCAGCAGCGGATGAGAAAAGCAATGCCAAGGAAGCTGCTTTCGGAGTTGAGGCAGAACATAATGGGTCACAAAGCCTACCGTACCCACCAATGCATAGAGAACATAACTTAAAATAGGCTAAAAAGAAGAATTGAAAAATTAAGGTTTGTATTTTATAAACAAAATATTACTTTGATAGTGTATTTTTCAGCATCCACACAGGTGCTCCTGTAATACTAACAATTATAATGGGAATGTATTTCTTCATGAGAAACTGTGCTAACAATTTTAAGATAAAACAAGAAACCCCGTGAGAAAAAACCCCTTCATATCTAACAAATTCTCACTAAGTTGAAATGTATTTTCAAGTAAAAAAAGTACACCAATCTTCCTGCACAGTCCATTGCTTCTGACCCATATGCATTCGTTTTATAAAGGTACTATTCTCTAAAGGCTGAACCCAATTTACATTTCCATCTGCTGGATAAAAGGAGCTATAAGCATAAGCAAAAACAAATCATTAATTTCACATTCTCTTGAGAAGGTAAGAAGCCTCCCCCAAGACCAACCCCTTCCGCAGAAGTCACAAAATACTGCAAAATTAACATGGGACAATGGCTGGATTTCACAATAATGCTTTCTACACATTAAAATTTTCTCTAAATTTCTAGACAAGTCATTGCAAAACTGGGATTGCATTATCTTGTCATAAGCTCTTCGTGAATTCCGTGAAGCCCAAGCCTATTGAAATATAGAACTGGTGAAGTGCATACAGCCAAGTCTCTCAAAAATGGGGGAAAGCAACATTCAGGTGGAGTGCTGAAATCCAGCCATAAAAGAGAAGGGATATTTTCCTCAGAAAACAAGTACACGTGCTTAGTTACCTAAATGAATATGCTTTTTAAAATTAGCTTCTTACTCTAACTTTAGGCAGCAGCAGGAAGATAAAAATCTTTCTAAAATACATGCAAGAAATTTTCATTTGCCTTACATAAAGTTATGCATAAGCTGGTCAATGGTTCCATAACAGGAATATCAAAATAAGAAACTCAGTAACTGCAGCTCTTGAGGGAAATGCTTTACTTAAATTCAAACACAGGATCTAGTCCCATGCCATTAGCATCAAGTAAGAGCCACATATAGATATTCAAAGTATCCAAAGCAGTAACACTAGCTAGACTGACAAATAAAAACTTGAAACGAAGAGGAACTTTGAAGTCCTGTAAATAATCATTCTAGTAAAGAGGTACTGCCCTATACTGCAGTCTACAAACAGCCATGCCAGCATGGAACTGCTGAGTTAAGGTTCAGCCCCTCAAACTTTAAGCACTAAACCTTTTAAACATTTTCTTTAAAGTTTCATTTCTCCTTATTCCAAAATCATCTTGACACTATTTAGTTGAGATAGGTGAAACAAAAGAGTGTTTTGTGTCAGAGGCTAAAATAAAAGCCTAGAATATAAGAAGAAACTAGAGAAGAGCTACGGAAGATGACTTTTTGAGTACATAAAAGTGAAGCCCTTCAGTCATGTATTTGTCACCTTATATATTTAAGGAGTATCTAAAACTAACCAGAAGACTTGGTGAACTACCAGAATAAGCTTTATAGCACATGAGAGTATTTGCATATAGAAGGCAAATTGAAGATATGAAGTAACATCTTACCTGCAAAACTGTAAATACTGTACTGACATGAATTGCAAAATAGAGGACACCAATGACTATACACACAATCAGGTCAGACTGCAATCGCTCACTCTGCGGAGTCAAAATAAAATTATTTTAGAAAATACCAGCTTTGGTTGACCACTTAGAATCATTAAAGTTGGCAAATATCTCCAAGATAAGAAGGTACTGAAAGATTGGACTCCAATACACAAATGCAATAAGACAAACTGATTAAAGATTTTCAAATTATGCCAGTGTTAGCTACTTCCACTGAAGTTGTTAGAAATTTCACAAGACAAATCTTACAGCTAAGAGCATCAGTTCAACTAAGTGAAAGGGAAGGATGTGTACCAATAGTGGGGCAGGACAAATCAATATACCCAGTATATTCTCTCTCTAATCCTAGACTGTGAGAGGTTGTAGGAATCCCCTTAAAGCACTGAAAGGTACAATCAAATTTCCCTTTATGATCTAATAATTGTTTAAACTACAGGGCAATTAAGACCTCTGGAAGAATGCTGCCTAGGCAGAGCTACCAACTAGGTGAAGCAACCAGGCTCTTTAACCCTTTTTTGCCTCCTTTGCAGAAGGGTAAAGGATAGCTTTGGAATGACCCTGAGGACTGAGTCTGAATTTTCCACTGTCCCTAAAAAATGATAAGCCGTTGATAACAGGGAAAAAAACCTCCCAAACTAGTAATGCCAGAGTCAGCCACAAGGGGGCAATGCGCACTTAGGGCCATTGCAACTCGGAGCCTCAAGTTTAGTACTCGTTCCCACACTGTAGAAACCAGTAGAAACATCAATACTTACAGCCCAGAAAACCATTAAAGGATTATCTACTCCAAAATCGGCCAGATAATTACACACAGCAATTACTGCTGTAAAGCCTTCACTTCTTGGGCTATAACATTTTTTTAAAATCAGTTGTCCTCATTTTGAAAACCGCTGTAAGAAAGATTATCAAAATCCTCAGCTCCTCTGTCCCCTTGGAGACTAACAACACAGTTTGAGAGCTAAAGAGGAGCTTGCAGCTCCTATGGTCGCTCTTTCCTGTTAAATGTTAAAAGAATTGCAGTTTCTCTGCTCTAAATATTTATTTGCAGTTGCTTGTAACTGCTATGTTATGAAAAACCCAGCTATACAGTTCAGCCTACACCTGAGCCCTACACAAAGCTAAATGAATATTCAACCTTCTTTTGTACAAGTTAAACATACTAAGCTTCTTAAATCTTTTATTTATTGCTACACTGTGTGAAAAAGAATAATCCTTAAATATTACTACTTGCATAAATATTTGTACTGAAAATTTAAAGTAGTGTTTAAGTAAATGGAACAGGTGCTTCCAAAGAAAGCAAACAATAAAACAACTCGAACCACCCCAAACAAGCCACAAAAAGCCCCAAAACACTTTCCACCATTTTTATTTTCCACCTCTGGAACAGCAAGCACAAAGCTCTTCCTCACAATTATTAGAAATACTGAGTTAATACAGTTTTGCCACCATTAACTCTTTCCCACTGACTTCTGCAAAAAAGCAAGTATTATTATCCATGAGATAAAGGAAGATCCTCAGTGACACTTCACTGAATCCACACTAGTGAATTCCAATTCTCTCTGCTTTTAAATAACTTAAAATTGCAATATGAGTATTATACTCCTACTGTAGCACATGAGTTCACCTGCAGATTTAAAGGAAATGCTGTGTTATCCATTCTAACTAGAACCATGCTAAGTGACAAGTGTGAGCTAAGCAAGATCCAGATGGCTGCTACACAAACCAACACAAAGCAAATGCTTAAACTGAATTTTAAAAATATAACAATTAAAAAGCCTCCTTACCACAGAATTTCTAAGTTTCTCAGGTAAAGGATCTTTTACTTCAGACAGAGGATCCTCAGGGTTTTTGTCTTCAGAATTAGGAAAGAATTTTGATTGCACTAAAGAGCTTAAAAGAAAGATAAAAAACCCCACTGAAAAGCATGTATTGTTCTATGTGGTTTTATAATAATAACAAAGTCAGACGCTCTATTACACATTGATCACAAAAAATTTTGGCACATCAATGCTTTCACATAGCTAAGTAAATTTACAGAGATCTCAACTTTATAAAATAATTACTTCTCTGTACAGAATGGCCATTGTTAAAGAGCAGCAGCCAGATGTTCAAACTGCAGTTTCTCTAGCAGCAACAGGAGTAATTGAACAAAAACTGAATTTTAGGCAAAATTGAGCAATCATGAAACAAAACTTGAACTCATAAATAACTGAACAGAAATGTGCGAAATTTAAAAGTGGTCTATTTGTCAATGCCAGTTAAAACACCGTGAATTCTTTGGTTTAATTCAAACTTCAGCAGCAACAACAAAAGAAACCTATTCTACCCTGATTAATTAATGACTTAGCCATGCTGACCAAACTTCTAAATTCTTATCAGGCCTTGCTGATACTCAATCCCCAAAACATTACACTTAAGCTTTTAGAAGCCCATGTGCAGTGCTACTAGCCGTAACCAGTTGTCTCATAACCCCTCAGCGGGATATTTCTTACAGTAACCTACATAGTGCAAAAATATTATTTCATTTTATGGACAGGAAGATCACTACAGAACAGGCCCTAAATCTTCAAAGGAAATTACACATTGCAATGTATTCCAATGCTTAACTGTGCCACATCTGGCTAAACAGGTGAAATTGCAGGTCAAGCATGAACATCCAGGCTTTAGTTTTTGGAAAGAACAAAAGAACAAATATCTAGGGAAAAGGACCTCGTATCAACTGAACTAAGAGTAATTGGACAAGGTTTAGTGGTCAACCCAAAGATAAGAAATTTCCTCCAGTGTAAACACTCATGAATCGTTAATTTTCTTGTTCACAGAGGAGGTACCTCACTATCTACCTCAGGCCACTATTTATCAAATTCTTCCAACATTATGGCTACATTTAAACCCAAGTTCAATCTCTGCCTAACCTAGGTATGTGGCTGAGCTTCTATTGGCTATTCCGGGGGAGGTGTTTCTCCTACTGAACTATTTTGTTTTACATGTATCATTATTAACTGAATCAAACGCCCTTAGTATCAGATCACCACTCCAACTCAGAATAATATGAATACCTGTTTCCCCATGCTAGATGGGAATGCTCATCACCAAAACAGATCCTTACAATTTTGCATAATTATTTGAACAAGTGCTTTGAGCACACATTCAATATGAGAACACATCAACAGATGAAGTGAAACTGTTCAAAAAGTCCCCCTGAGGACTTCAGCTTAAATCAGTGCCTTGAGCACCTCTTTAAACACAGAAATGGTATGCGTTGTACCCACCAAACCCACCAGCAGAAAGATGGCCCCTGACTGACATTGTGGAGAACAGCAGCAGGCAGTTAGATCAGATTTTGGCATGTAAGTGATTTACCAGAAGCCACAAAAACGGTCATTGTTAGAGACGGAGCTAGATGCAAAATGTGAGAATTTCTAACTATTGAACCAAGAACGTACTATTTCTGATTAATGCAGGTGCGTACAAGTTCAAACAGTACTAAGTAGTAACATTTTTAGTAGTTTTTCCTTGCAACTTGCTTCTTCCTTGGGGAAGAGATACAAACTGAGTAACTTACAAAAGTACAGAAGGGTCACTGCTTTGTCTGCTGAGATGATACGATATTGCCACTAACAAACCACAAAATATGGAGAAGAGAACTGGAATATGCTGCCCATCCCAGGAATCCTGGAGACAGAAATGAAGTGTTAATAAAAAGGGGACAAAGTACACACCACTTATATGACATGCAAGAATTCTGTGTATCATGGTAAGAGAATGGAAAAATTAACTACAATTCCACAAAAATACACCAGGGCTTTTTGTACAAAAATTGTTCCATCTTTACCTATGTCTAACTATAGATCAGAAACTAACAGTGTACATCCTTCAAGTCCACACCATCTTAATCATTAAACAGTCATCACTTTTCATAACCGTTATGAGGCATTTCCTGCATTCTTTGAGACCACAGGCTCTTAAGAGCTGTATTTAGTCACTTCTTAATTTTGAAAGTTACATATATTTTAACTCAAGATTTATTATTTCTATTGTGCTGAATGCAGATTGAACAGTGGCTTTGTTTATGTTTTCCTGATCTGTATTTGCTCTGCAAAGATGAAACACTTATTCTTTTCTAAAGCTTGTTTGTCTTAAATGGATGTGTTTACAGAAGGCTTAAGAGACAAGTGTACAAATTCACAGAAAGCTAATGATGTTCTGCAGGTGATAGCATCATGGGAGGATTTCCTCTAGGAACTTTCTACCCTCTGTGACAAAGTGGAAAAACCAGTCAACTCTGTGTTGTACCCACACATGCCACAATTCATTGTAAACTGAACATGTTTGATTATTGACACACACCTGAAATGAACAAACAGAACCAACATCACACTCCATACTGTTTACAAACAAAATAACATTTCAAGCAAGGAAAATAGGGAGGGGGTGTGAGTGTTCCTTTGTCAGCTAACTCTTAACCTCTACCTTTCAGATAGGCACACATGCTCACTTTGACACTACACACTATTTCTTGGTTTCTTTTCAAGTAAGTATTAATTTGAAAATACTATTTCACTTTTGCAGCACCAGAAAAAAATACTTACATGAGCCATTTTGAGAGGTAAACATACAAGTACATGTAGACTGCTAGAAACAAGCCACTAAGCCTGTCATAAGTCACTTGCATGACTTTTTTCAAGAATTTATGTAGAATGGAACTGATGGTAAATGTCATGTGTTTTCAACCAAAAAAATGAGCCTGTTAGAGCAGGCACAAATCACACACCTTTTAAAAGCAAAAAAAGTTGCTTTGTTCCTGCACTGCATCTCCTCTATTGACATCACAGCTGAGCAAGTATGAAACCCTAGTAAATCAAACTAATACTTCTAATTCAGTAGCTGCATACTTTCAGTACTTAATACAGAAGAAAGCAGAGGACAAACCCAAAACATTGATGTTTACTGCGCATAAAATTTTTCTCACCTTCAGGGCACCATAGCACAGTCCATATAACAATGCTACTGCCACAATACTACAGATAAAACTGTAAAGTGCTGCAAGCAGGCTTGTGGTAGCTGAATATCATAGAAATGAAAAGAAAAAAAAACATTGTTATCTTCTTAAGTTAGAATCCAAAATATTTCAGTTTAAGATGGTATCAGCCCCCTAGTTGCCACAACCCTCTGACAGAAAAAAAAAAGCAATTCAAACCAGAGCAGCTACTTGTATTTCCCCCTAAAAGTGATTTTTATAAAGAGCATTTTATATGGCTTTTTTAACCTCCTTATTTATTCAACAGCTTTACTATGGGAATAGTTAACTGCAATAGAAACCAGCTGAGGAAGAAAATACACTTTTTGACAGACTTACTAGGACAGCAATTCTATTTCTCATTAATCCATAAGAAGACTTTTAGGATTTTAAAAACACAATTAAGAATTCTATGTTTAGAGGGTAGGAATTAAATAGTGTAACCACTAGATTTTTTAACTAACATACTAATCTTGGCTGCTCCCCATCTCATATTTTTGCCACTGACTCAAAACACAACACTCACCATTGCCACCAAAGACATGAATGTCCAGCTGTTCACAGAGATACATCACAAATGTATTCACCTGAGGCAGGAGACCAATGAAGAATACTATAGGGAAACATAGTGTAAACACTACGGGG